>VDFB02354793.1:0-12039 GCA_007258455.2 Sequoia sempervirens
ATTGCAACATGCAACAATTTGCCACATTTTGATTATCTTCCTTCTTGTGACTTAGTTGGAATGGAATTGATTCCTCAAGCAACACACAATTCTCATTTAATTTTGATTCATTGAATTTGCTAAATATAGTAACCTCCAATACATTAAACATAATATACATTTAATGCCATATCCTTGTGTATCTGATTTGATTTTGATTTCAATCAGCTATGCAATCTGTGTTGTCACTCTACACATCCTAACATTAATCAAATTAGTCACTAGAGCAGTTGGACCAGTTAAATTCATGTGCTATTTTAGTTTATAGTTGAAACTCTTGTTCACACTGCCATAGCCATTGGATATTTTCATCTTTAAACTTGGGCCATTGATTTATTGTCTTCACACGACAATCCATCATTGCTCATTCAATCCTTTATCTTTAAAACGTAACCATGCAATTTAACTCCTTTAATTGATGTTGTTTGATCTCCATCACTTTGTCTATGAGTATTACATCACTTAGGTCTATTACAATTTTACTTCAGACATTAATCTTCATTTTTGTGATGTGAAGAGATAATGTGATTTGCGTCCGATCACAAACACTTGATCTCTGATGTTGAATTCCCATCACATCCTGGTTGGAACTATTTTATTCACAACAATGATGTGAATAAATGAGGCAATGTAATCGCCTTCCGCCACTTGTCTCGTAGGGCATACATTCCAGTAGCTTGCATTTCTTTAAGGCTAATGAGGGAGCCATCAAATCTTCAACATGACAGCGAGATGGTGCCACCTATCCTGGCTAATTTCACACTCCACTTACTTCACATATCATATATATTTTAACTCCTATTTGGTTTAGAATAATGACGTGAAGTAGACATGTGGTACAATCATAACTTGTCACATGTTCTTAATGTTGTCACCTTCCACTATCAAAGCCTTGCCACTTTTTGTCACTCCCATTGCACACTTGTCACTTGCCTATAATCTCAGAAGGGCAAGAAAAGGACCCACCATACATGTCAAAGACTAGTGGGAATACATTCGATCTAACCAGTTTGATCATAGCCATTGATCAAACTCCATCACATATCACTCGAAGGCTTTGTTGTTATAGACTCCAATTTGAAATATGAAGGAGTATCACAATAGATGTTCGATCTTCAATCCTTCATCCTACATCGTTGATCTTCTTGAAGAGCATATCACACATCATGCAAACACTAGGTTGCAATAATAAAAAAACATTATGTGAAGGATTGACGTGACACATACAGTTAGCTAACTAGTAGTGCTAGGAAAAGGGGCCAATAATTTTGATGACACTAATGGCTTAAGATTTAACTTAACCACCCTACAACCGTTTAGACATAGTCAACATTAAAATATAAAAACTATTCATTTCCATGACTGCAACCCCTAGGGTTTATTTACAAAACCCTAATTATTCTAAAGAGCAAAGATAATTCAGTTCTAAGAACATTTCAAGTATCTTAACCATGGGGAAAACACCATTCAAATCCTCTTGAAAAACACATGTCAATTATGGGTATGTGCAGGATCATCATGGAAAAAATAGGCCCTTAATTGGCAAAAAATGCATAAAAATATGAGTTAGAAAACTTGACGTAAAAATTTGAATAAGTTATCTATATTATTTTGAAAATATGTAAGAATTGAATGTAGTTTCTAAACTAATAGGTTTATTTAAAAAAAAAAATCTATTTGGTGAAAATTTGAAATTGCAATGCAGTAGTACTTAAATTTTAGGGAAAAACTAAGAAGTAGGTGTCTGTCTGACCACCCTAACCACAATAAAATGATAATATTTTTTTATAATATTTTTGATATAAGTAGAGGACTCATGTCTCGATGTGATGCATATTTTTTTTGTAATTTTTATCCAAATAAATAATTAACTGTGATTTTTTAGTTACAACTTTTAAAAATTATTAAAACTCGTATGTCTAACCACCTTAACTTTGTCAGAACTTCATGAAATTTGATTTTTTTTTTTTTTTTAATCTTGTAGTATGTGAAGCATAGAATGTGACACATGTTTGGGATTCAAAAAGAGTGATATTGTTTGAAAGCTATAGATATTTTTCAATGAGCCTATCAATCAGGACTTTAGTCGTAATTCAATTAAAAAATGAATAATAATTATTTATTAAATTCAAAGTAAAGCATAATTTATATTGGTGGAAAGCTGAGAATATCCTTTCAAAACCCTTTTTGTTTCATCAATTTTGGATAAAAAATAAGTCATCAGCCATATATCCTACACATACCCATCATATCGCAACTTTTTGGCCCATCATGATCCTGCACATACTTATATGCGTATTTTTTCCTCCTCTAACATCTAGAATAGCATGACTATATTTTCAAGACTTGAATTTGCATCCTTTTTTAAAACATCACAATTTTTCAAAACATGATCTTCTGTCCATCATATTGCACCAACTCTTCTAGATCTTGATCCTCTTAGCTCAATGACATCTAAACATCTGCTGGTCTGCCCTATGACATCAATGAAACCTTTTGACATCAATGAGAAAGTTATGTCAACATATTTTTCATTAGATGGTTGATGATAGGATCAATGTTGTGATTTAAATTTTTAGAGGTATGCAAAGATATAAACATTCAAAGGTAGTAGAGCCTAGGGGTAAGGAAGTGTCAAAGATTCTTCTAAAGAAGTTGGAGGATGATCTAATAGAAGGTGGAGTTACTATGGCCATGTGTGTGGTGTTAGTGTGAATGAGATTATTTCCTAACTAGACATTAGTGACAACCTATTCAAATCATTAATAATTTTACTTAGAAGTTAGTTTCCTAGGTGGAATTCTATAAAATAGTATTCAATATGACCATATCTCATTAATAGGCATGTAGTTGTTTAGGCATTTAATATTTCTCATATGCATTTATAATTATGCATTAGTCATTTAATGATTGTAACTACGGTGGTTATCCAACTACCTCTATCCTTGCCTATATAAGAAAAGCTCTTGTACATTTGTAAATCATTCTAGATCAATCTAATATAGATCATCATTTGATCAAGTGCTCTTCTTGAGATTATTGCAACACTTCTTTATTGTGTGGATGGTTTTCTTCTTGGTTGTTCCTTTGAAGTGTGTACAACTTCCATTGGGTTATCACTCATATTTCAAACATGGTACTAGAGCTCAAGCCATAGGAGACCCATCTCACAATAGGAAGTTGAGCTGAGGAGATCATCGAAGGTTGAAGGGTTTTCTCGAAGGGCTAGTTATTCTCATCTAGGAGACAACTGATTTCTGATGCACTTTGGTCTAGATTTGAGTCTTCCATTGTGTTTAGAAGGTCTGAAAACATAAGGATAACCTACCCATTCATCGAGATTCAAATCCATCATTTGGATGCCATCAAAGGTTTTTTGTAGCTATTTCAGTGCGAAAAGTATGGATCCTGCAAGTGTTGGAGAAAAAAACAAAATCTCCCCACCCCATTACAAAAAAAAAATACCCTTCTCTAATTTGGAATTATATCATATTGCAGGTTCAAAAGATAATTGTATACGAGTTGTTTTCAATAGTTTGTAGTCTAAAAATATTTCATAGGGATTGATATTAATTCAAGTCAACATATATATATTTGGCGGCATCACATTTATTTTTTAGAAGTGTCTATTTAAATATTGGTGGTTGATTTTTTTTGTCGGCATACTTTTGTTCGGGTTTAAATTGTGGTGATTTAATATTTGTGAGGATTTAATATCCATAGTCAAAAATTGTTGGTAGAAGTTCTTTTAAAAAAATCTTGCAGGGTTCTTATTGGTCAGCACATGAAAGTACCTCCACTGATTAGCTATTCATTGTGGTCAACTTGCAAATCTTGGCTTGGGTATATTTTCTTCCAACCGCGTGCTACTCTCTACTGACATTCATTTTGTACTACAAATCTTATCATCGATGTTTGCAATCACTGCTTTCTCAAAATGTGAAGAAATAGAGAATTCAGGCCCTTTAAAAAATGGTTTGGGTAAGCAAAGCGTAGGGGAGAGATGGTCCCAATAATATGATGTAAATGGAAACATATTTTTTTAAGAAAATAGAATCTAGAACCTTTACTTTACAAGTAAACATACATGATTGAAAAGTAACTTTTATATTTTAAACATTATAACATTAGAGTTGCTTTGGCTTAACAGATAAAAAAATTATTACCTATCCTCTATGAAGTAGCCAAGGTAAGTAATGTGTAACTTCTTGGAAAATTTCATCAATCCCCTTATTTTGTCTATAAGTTCAACCTCAAAAATTATGTCAAATTTTTTCACGCATTTCATGTGCTACTTTTCTAACTCAAATCTTCAATGTGATCATTCCACTAATACCCTAATTATTTAACTTATATATATTTATCACTAGAAAAATACCAATTTCATTATAAATATCTACAAATTTAATAGTAAATAACACATAAGCATACTAGAAACAAGTTTAAATAGTTCACTAATACATTATTCATAATAAATATGAGTTATATGCATATTAGCCATATCAAATTTTTAATTAAAAAAATAAAAAAATTCAAACTTGATCAGTTTTAGTTTTTAATTAATTAGAGAGGGTTCTATTGGAACAATCCACCTTGAAAGTAACCCATTATATTTTAAAGAGGAAAAAATGAGGCATTTTGTAGATATATGCTAACATATTAATTTCAAATAAAAAAAAATATTTTGAAAATATTATGTCAATAATTAATAGAGTTGAGTTGCTATGACTCAAAAAGGACATCTAATAAAAAATGATTATAAACATTATGTTTCAATAATTTAATTTGACATTCCACTTGATTTCCTAATACAAGATCGTAGGATAAAAATTGAGGAAAGTATTTTACTTATTTTCTTTCTGTTTGGTTACAAGAGTCTGTCGCCTTGCTGAATTTTTTATTTCACACCCATATAATTATATTTTTATTTATCTCTACTCCCCACAAATAAAAAATTTCGTTGTTAAGTATATTGAGGGAATATGTGGCTTCTTTTTCCATCCTAAATGATGCTTGTCTTATTGTTTCCACAACCCTAATAGATAGGTTGAAGAGGAAATTTCATCTACTAGAAAATACATCTCATATTACTTTTCTCATTTTTGAATTTATCCTTCAAATATTTTCTTAAGGACTTCGTAGCCCAAATTGGTAAAGAGTTCACCCTAAACTAGATAATTTCCTAGTTTAAATAAATTTCCTCTAATAGTTTGAGACTATTACCGCAAGAGGATTATAACTCTCTTGTTGGATCATGATAAATCGCAAGATTTTGTCTTGGAATGTGGGAGGGATTTATCACCCTCATAAACATAAAGTCAAGGAAAATATATTAAAGTGGAAACCAAATGTGGTATTTTTATAGGAAGTGAAAATTAATAATGAATGTTTATATATGACTCTTTTTATCCTTTGGAAAGAAGCTTATGTCTTCATAGGGGCATAGTTGTTCTTAGATTATCTCCTTGGATCTCCAAACATGTAATTGATAGAGGATAGGACCCATCACATAATTGTGTTTAGGCTCATTCCTTTATCAATGGACTTTTCTCCATTTATGCTCCTAACAATCCAAAAGAAAGATCTTTTTTTTGGGATTAGATGTCAAGAAGTCTTCCTAATGCTATTTGAGTGTTGGGTGGGGATTTTAACATTGCGGAAAATAAAGAGGACAAAATTTGGTTTAGTCTCTCTAAACTCATCCAAGATGAATTTGAGAAATGGATCTAGTGTCCAAACATGATTGGAGTTTTTATCCCATTCATATTAAAGTTTGAAATAATGCTAATAATTGGTTTAATTGATCCAATCCTAGACCTAGAGGAGATAAGAAATCAAGTAGACTGGATTATTTTTACTTCTCTAGGAACATCCATTTAGAAATTTATGTTAGTGCTTGCGTACAGGTGGATTATTCAACAACCTTATCTGATTATTTTACAATTATTTATTCCATTTCTTTTAGTCAAGAATAAGATCCTCTATCTATGTTTCCCTGTAAACTTAATACCTCTCACCTGAAAAACATAGATTGTGTTTCTCTTTTAATGGGTATTTGGAATTATATTCCTAAACCTCAAGAAGATGAAACATGAATTGATTGGTGGGGTTCTACTCACTCAATTTGTTGAATTTCATCAATAATTTGGAAGGAGATTAGCACATAGATGTAAAATTAAAGAAAAATACCTCCAAGGACATAGAAAATGTTAGAAAACAACTAAATGTTGATCATTACAATGTTGATCTTTTGAACCTGCAAGTTCTTGACTAAAGGATGGTTTACGTCTAGTGTTTGCCTGCTACGTTTAGTGTTTGATTCTTTCAAGTTCTAGACTAAAGTATCAAAATCAATTTGACATCTTCTATTGGCGTCTATTTGTTAGCACTCTTTGCAGGTTTGATATCGCTACCATTTCTCTGTTTCTACTTCTTAGATTTTTCCATTAGTCTTCGGCTCATTAAATATGTGGACTCGTACAATGACTGAGTCCGACAAGAAATGTTGACTTTGCTATTCGACAATTTCAGAACATCCTCTCCATTCCGCGTGTCGAGTCGTGATTGAAAAAGTAATAGATTAACTTTATGTTGCGTGCAGAACTTTGTTATGTTCGATTATAAAAGCCCGTCACTCCTTACTCCAAAATGGATAGATTTGCTTGATTAGAGTTTAGAGTAAAAGTAATCGACAAGCTATCGACTGCGTTGCAAAGGTTTCTCTGCTGAGAAAAATGTCGCAGTTTGGAACAATGAGATACACTTACTCCTGTATTGCCTGCATTGCTTTGGCGTTATGTTCGAGTGTTGTATATGGCCAGCTTAGCCCAACGTATTACAGTTCGTCGTGTCCCAATCTACTGTCGACTGTTAAGTCTGTAGTGAAACAGGCCATCGCCAATGAGAAACGAATGGGGGCATCGCTTCTGCGTCTTCACTTCCATGACTGTTTCGTCAATGTAAGAATTTACAGCTCTTTGTTCTGAATTTTTATGGTCTGTATACTCTATATATTGTTCTCTAAACTGTCTAAAACCTAGTCAATTTGGGAGATAAAAGTAAGATTTTTGTATAGAGGTTTGTCTCTATAATAATCTCCATGGTAAAGGCTTTGCTAAGATTGTATTCAAAGGTTCTCAATACATTTGAATTATAGATTTGGATAGCAAATATCTTTACTATTTTGAATTTTCCACAATTATGTTCCACTTCCTAGTTTTGTAAGGATAGTTTATATTCCTTTAATGTTTGTACACAAGAATTTCTCGACTCTGAAGCAATAAAATGGTGTCTTCAATATTGGTCGTTAAAGACATGCTGGTATTGCAGGGCTGTGACGGATCTATTCTATTGGACGATTCGTCCACTTTAACAGGAGAAAAGACTGCGGCGCCTAATAATAACTCAGTGAGAGGATTCGATGTGATAGACGCCATTAAGACCAAGGTGGAGGCAATTTGCAGTGCAGTTGTGTCTTGCGCCGACATTGTGGCCATCGCTGCTCGTGATTCAGTTGTCGAAGTAATTCCCAGTTCTTCGATTAATGTTATGAGAAATATGAATAAACTTATATCAATTTCTATAGTTTGAATAACTAATGAATAAATTTTAACTTGTAGCTTGGAGGGCCAAGATGGAAAGTGCACCTGGGAAGAAGAGACTCCACAACTGCAAGCCTTAGCGGTGCAAATAGCAATATTCCTGCTCCCACATCAAACCTCAGCGCACTCATTTCATCTTTTAGCGCTCAGGGTCTTTCTGCAAAAGACATGATTGTGCTTTCTGGTAACTTTTTTTATTTCAATCTGCTATTTCTGTACGATTATTACTGCCTACAAACTATAGCACCTCACTTCCTTTTTCTGTTTCCTTTTCTCCAACTTCAGGTGGTCATACTATCAGTCAAGCTCGCTGCACTAATTTCAGAGCTCGCATCTACAACGAATCCAACATACAATCTACATTCGCCACTTCTCTGAAATCAAACTGTCCAAGCAGCAGTGGGGATAACAACCTTTCACCCTTAGATCTTCAAACTCCCACCAGATTTGACAACAGGTACTACAAAAATCTGAGAAGGCAGAAAGGACTTTTACACTCTGATCAGCAGCTTTTTAATGGTGGTTCTGCTGATTTTGAAGTGACTACATATAGTACCAATCTGAACACTTTCTTCACAGATTTCGCGGCTGCCATGGTGAAAATGGGAAACATCAGTCCTCTGACTGGCAGCAACGGACAGATCCGAAAAAACTGCAGGAAGCCCAATTGATAGCCATAACAAAATTATGAAATTTTCGGTATCATATTTGCTGTGGTATTCATTATTCACTTTAATAAATCGTGGATAGAGATCATTGTTGGTTGTAAAATAAAATAATGGGCACAACATTTTGATTGGTCGTGAGCCAGAATTAATTCATACAGATTTACGAAATGGTTTAATACGTCTTTCGACTGACATTTCTGTCGATACTGGAAATTACTAAATAATGATTTGAAGCATGTACAATAAATTGGATATGCAATCAAATTTTATATCTTCTACTTTTCAATTGAACATTAATTATAAATGTTCAAATAATATAAATAATTATATTTGTGTTTTAATCATACATATCAATTTGGATAGTATAAACATATTTAAATTTCTTTGATCTTATTAAAAAACATCCCTTCTTCGATTAAAATCTTGGGCACTGACAAGCACTATTATCACAAATTGTGGGGAAATAGAGATTTGAGGCCCTTTACAAAGAGGTTTCGGTAAGCATATTATAAGGGAGAGAAAGTGTAAATATAAAAATAACAAGTAAAATGCAATCCAGAACCTCTATTTAACAAGTAAACATACAAGATTAGCAAGTAACTTGTTATATTTAGGACATTATAAAATTAGAGATGGTTTTTCATAGCAGATAAATTTTTTTTTACCTATTTTCTATGAGGTAGGCAAGGTAAGAAATGTGAAAGAAATGTCTATATGTTCAACTTCAAATATTATGTCAAATTGGTTCATGAATCTCATGATCTATAAAAATCTTTACCAAGTAAGGTTGTTTTATAGGTTAATGATTGCCCTAGTCTCTATCGATTGATTGTGAGGGAATTCCCTTTTAAAGTAGGTGTTCCTTCACTACAAAGAAGACCTCATATTGTTCATGTGCTTCATGTAACTAATCTTCTTTAACTTGGTGGAAAATTTCTCTTCTTAACAATCTTATGGCATCCCTTGAAAATTCGATTGTTGATTTAGAGGATTTCGAGTCGCTCTCATCCATTCAAAAATATTTTACTTTTGGCCTAGAGAGTCTCCTTTTGATCCTTTGGCTAATATTGTTAAAGCTCAACAACCTATTTCTATTGTTCCTATTTTTACTTCAACTTCAAAACATTAGTTAACTCTTCAATAGATTGTTTCTTGTCTAATGACAACTCTACATTTTTCTTCAAGGATGTATCTCTTAATAAATGGATAGGAAATTACATGCCTATTGCTTTGATACCATGTCTGAGTTTATTTATGAACACGACATCTCCAAAAAATTACTTACAACCAAAATCCAATAAAAAATAAAGAGAAAATCAATAGATGTTTTATGTAACCTAGGAATTGTATTGATGCAATAATATCCTCAATGAATACAAATTACAAAGATGAATCCTTATGAAAAGGAAAAATTAAAAAACAACCTAGATGGAACCCAGGTGAGGATTAAGTTTGATCATGACAAGTGTCATCTTCATATTCTATGAGACAAAAAGCACATAACCTTTAGAATAATAAAAAGAAATCCAACGTTTATCCTAGGTATAATAATTTAAAAGGTGACCAAATAATTAATGATTAATTAATTGTTGGGTAGTTACCTATTTACTGTAACAATCCCCTAATTGATGTTATGCTTCATGCTGATATACATGATGGATTGTTTTGAATGTGTTGACATGATTGATGTGTTAGTTGTGAGATGTGTGATGTGAATTTGATAAAGAGTAGACATAAGTTGTGAATGTTGAGATCAAAACTATGTGAATTCATAGAAGAGCAAAGAATTGATCTAGATCAGTGTGAGGATTGCTATTGTAATTCTTTGGAATTGTATTCCTGCATATTGTAGATGAAATTTGTAATAGTTTGAAATTGGTTGTGAGACACCCCTTCTTCACTCTATCCTTTTCTCTATGGAGAGTGTGTCCACCCGCAATGAACATTTTTTTAATATGCTATAACTAGTTATAATATATTGTGAGCTAACCATCACCGCGGTTTTTCCCAGTTTTGGTTTTCCACATATAAATCCTCGTGTTTATGTGTTATGTGACGTTGTTGATGTTTTTATGCTTTCATTCCTTATAACAGTTAAATATATGCTTTGCTAATTGGATGCCTAATGTTTAAATGGTTTAATAGAAATCTGATTTACCCCACCCTCTCGATATTTTGAGTGTTCAACATATTCTTCTTCTAAAAAATATTCTTCTTAGAAAAGTAGGATTTCTTCATTTTACCATCTACATCTTGTTATGAGGTATGCTTCTTATTATAAGGGAATTTAGCAGAAAATTGACCTACTTTATCACAGTCAAAGTACTTGAAGGTTTACTTACCTCTAGATACTTGTGTGAGCCTCTTCTTAATCTTCTGATGAAGCTACCTCTTCCTCATCAATCTCTTCATGTTTAGATGTGGAGACTTCATCCTTGTCATTTCTTGATACTTCAACCTTCTCCTTGTTGGCAACCTTTAATGCAAATTCTCTTTTGGATGACTTTGTGTTTCCCATCCTCATTTCATATGCAATGAATATGTCATGCAATTCATCAAGAGAAGTTTATCCAGTTGTCTTGCATCCTTTATTGCAGATATCCTGGAGTCATACCTGGATGGAATAGAGCTTAAGAACTTCTGAACAATGATTGTATCTTTCACTTTTCAAAACCCTCTAATTGAGTTTACTGTTTCATCAACCTTGAGAAGATACTCTGCAATCTTTTCTTCTTCACTTATCTTTCGACCTCCAAACTTGGCTCTGATAATTTGTAGCTTTTCCAACTTCACTTTAGCATCTCCTTTATATATTTCTTTCAACTTATTCCAAATATCATGTGCAGCAAATGTGTAATGCATCACTTTGACAAACACTAAGCTAGTCAAACCACAAAGAATAGCATGCGTTTCCTTTACATTGTTCTCATAGTCTTTCTTTCCTACAACATCAATAGGAGTAGTAGCAAGAGGTGTATATCCATTCTTAACAAACATCCACACATCAAACCCTAAGGATGCCAAATATGTCTCCATCATAATGCTCCAAAAAGCATAATCTAATCCATCAAAATGAGGTCCATTGTTTGTAAAAGAACCCTCTTGACTAGCCATTGTGTTCACTTGTCCAAGATCTACCAGAGTTGGATAAGCTTCTCCCAAGGAACCAAGGATTTGATACCAATTTTTGGAACACAAAAATCTGTAGAGAGGTGGGGTGAATTAGTAGATCAATTAAAATTTACCCCTTAACACACTATGCAGATAAATTAACCAAGAAGAGAAATAAGCACACCCATAATTGTAGATAACACAAGATATACACGGAAAACCCAAGATGGGAAAAACCACAGTGAGAATAGCTGCTAGAATCTACTATCCTAATCCATCCTCGTAATAAATATCTTTTGAGTACAATATTTAAGGGTACCAACCTTAAGGAGATACCAATCCCTTCGTTTTAGGAGCACCCACTCCAAGGAAGCAACAACTCCCTACACTAAGCACCTACCTAGTTATTTGATTGCACCCATTAATCAAAATTACAATGAAAGCTATTAAAATTTGTTCTACTGAATACAATTCAATGTTAATGTAAACCTTGATAAAGGTCCGTGATTTTTGTTTGCGTTCTACTCATTCACTACACCTTGCACCTTTCCGCTTTTCTATTATTGCATTCTGTGTCCATCTCAAGAGCTCACAATTACACTACTCTTTTACACTTTCCT
>VDFB02354794.1:0-22327 GCA_007258455.2 Sequoia sempervirens
ATCTTTTGAGTATTTATAATGTTAAAATTGCATCTAAGACAAAGAGGGAAATGGGGCGATTGTGTAGAAGTCTATCAAAATAGTCATATTCCTATTATATCTTTATAACCTCCATAAAGAGTTAATGTATACATCTATACACTTAGATTTGTGACTAAGGTTAGTATAATAATAGTAGTATGAAAACTTGTAAAAAGGAGATAAACATTCTCAATTAGAGTGTTAAATATGAGGAAATAATAATAAATAAAAATAGATTAACAAGCTTATCAGTTAATTTGTATGTTAAGTATAAAAAATAAAATTAGAGGATAAAATAAGAAGATTTCTTGAATCAAAGGAGGGATCAAGAGGAAATCTTTCGATATTATCCATTAATTTTAAAGGAAGAATGAGACTAAACAAATCTTCTTTTAATCAAGTTATATTCAAAGGGAAACACCTTTTAGGAAACAAAAGAGGAAAAATGAAGGAGCTCACTCAACAAAAGGGAGGAGCTTCAATGTCATTATCTCCACCACAAAGACAAGAAAAAAGAAAGGGAAAATGAGGAATCCCGCTTAAAGAATAAAGGAGGAAAAACTACCTACAACACGTTTCTTCCAAATTAACAAAAAGGGAAAAGGAGGGGATCTCACTTAAAGAAGAAAGGAGGAGAAAATATCCACAACATTTTTTCAAATTAAAAAGGAGGAAAAAATTGGGGGGCTCACTCTTGAAGAAAAAAGAGGAGAAATTTCTTATAATAAATTTCCAATTTAACAAAGACAAAGAAAAAATGATAGAATCTCACTCAAACAAAAGGAGAGGAGGAACTACCCACAATATTTATTTCAATGAGAGGTATAGAGAAGAATCTTCTAGTTTTTTAAGGAAAATAATAATATAAATAAAAATTATAAAATAGAAGATAAATTGTAAATAAAACTTGCAACAATCACGTGGGTGGTTGGGTGGGTGTCACTTCACCACTTTGGGTGAAATGGAAAACACATCGAAGAGGTGGGGAGAAGAGCCTTGTTTGTTTCCAATTCCGACGAAGGTTGGATGAGTGGCATTTCATTTGGTGAGGTGGCGGCATTTGCAAAGGAGAAAGCACGTGTTGATAAGGAAGAGTATAGATGATGTTAAAACTATCATTGCTCAACGGCATAGTAAGCTTGTGACGTCCTTTCAAGGACGTTCTGCCAGCTACTATGGTATTATCATAGAGCATGATCGGAGTTGCATTTATTTAGTTGTGGTTTTCTTTTATCTCAAGATAGCATTTTCGCACAAGCCATGAGCCGGTTTATTTTGTTGGTATCAGCCAAGGAATTGGAAATGGGTGGTATGGTGACTCCAGTGGAGCTCAAGGGATCGAAGAGGAAAATTGCATTCGAAGGGAAGATTACTACCCTTCATCTTCAGCATCTCATTCGTCATCCTGATTATCTTTTCTTTTTTTCCATCAAATGTATTACAGGGAAGAATTTCATGGAGGAAGCCAAAGGATATAGGTTGGACTGAGATATTTCTTCACGGGTTTTGGCTGACTTGTTGGATGTGGGGGTTTCCAAAGTCGAAGCTAGGGTAATCATGAGGCGTTTGTTTCGAAAGGTCATGTTGGTGGGTTTAGACAAGGCCTTGGTTGTTGTGCGACTAGGGAAAGGTATTCCACATCCACGGGACCTCCATCTACTCAATGACCCAGAGGCATTGGTTAACTACTATCCATTTTTGCTAGATGTGACTGGGTTTAATTTTTTGGAGCATAGGAGATTGGTGAGCACTTGTGTGGATTTCCTGAGGAAGAAGTTTCACCTGGTTCCTATAGCGGATTCGGATTGAAAGCAGGAATTCTGGGTATTTGCTCAACAAAATGTATGGTGATCTGGGCTTGGGTTGGGTATTGTCTCTCATTAGCTGCTTCCTTGTAAAGAAAATTTTGTGGGGTTTGTTTTGTTAATCTATCATTCAACATGTTTTTTTTTTGGTTTTTTTTTCTATGGTTTGTAGTAGGTTGATGGCACTGTATAGGGTGTAGCCTTTGACAAGGCATTTTGCTGTGTTTTGGAAGATATGGAGTCAATGGTCGCCTAGGCTGGGCCTGGACAGTGTAACTCTTTTTTTCATATCAGTAGAAAACCTCTTACTTACTGATCCAAAAAAAAAACTTGCAACAAACACACTTATGAAATAAGAGAAGAAAACATAAATTAAAATATTAAATTTTTACCTAGGCATAGTGACTTGGGTAACATAATGGTGGAAGATTCTTCACATGAAATCAAACACCTAACTATTGCAAAAAAAATGGTGAGAAAATCTAGAATCACATGATAAGTCTTGCAAGAAAATGATAGCATTCAAATTATATATAGATATTCAATGGGTTGCAAATTTTGAAATGAATGAAGAATAATGATAGCTTTGAGAAAGAGAAAATAAATAACATAGGAATAACAAAGAGAATAAAAATACTATAGCTGGGAGAATAGAATAATGGATAAGAGAAATAAAAAGAATGGTTAAGAGAAGCAAGTGGTACTACAATAGATTACTTTGTAGACAAATGTGATTTGTTGGTAGAAAAAAGTGGAAAGGTGATGCCATTGTTAAGTTTTTTATTATAAAAATAAATAGATAGTTTTAAAATGTATAGGGCATTTCAAATTTAGAATACCGCCATAATTACAATAGTGTTTCCACATATCTGATATTATTTTTAGTGTCCACACATAACAAATTAATTGAAACACATAAAATTGGCTAAACCAAGGTCAAAATAAAATTTGGAAACTAGTGAAGGAGAAAATCTTAGGAAACAAGCTTAAATGAGTCTTCAAATATAGTACAAGGAAATAGGCACTAAAATAGATATAATTTATAGAATAGAAATTATAGAGGGTGGGAAATTTCTAACTCTATGAGAACAATGATGAAGAATTTACGTTGACATCATGCTAGAATAATTTACCATAGTGTAGAAATTTATTGCTCTTAGTATTCATGTCATCTTAAACTCTATGTGGACCCAAAAATTTATATAGTTTAATATAGAGAATTTAGATTTGATTCCAATTGCACATAATTGATATCTAACATGTATATCTAAAGTGTTAAAATGAACATTGTCAAATCTTACAAGCTCTGATCCTTAAACTTAAATATATTATAACAATGATGGTTCCTATAAATCCTATTTGGGAATATATTGGATCCCTAAGGTCAAATTATCTTATGTTAGGCCTCTAATTTGACCAAGATTATGTCTCTCAATGAATATTCATTTAGACATGTGTAAATGGCCTATATGCAAATTTTGATTATTTGAACTTCTTAGTAAAATAAATTTTACTCTAATATTTTTTTTCTTGTTTAAGCATATATTTTTCCTTGTGAATAAATTCTACATTGATTTTCTTTAAATACCAATACATAACAACATGTCTATGTGTACCTAATTTTAGACTCCTTCACTATTTATTTAATTCTGTGACAACTCTGATGTCGTCAATTCTCTTTCAATGCATAGTGATGACGTGCTGCTATTTTATTTCATTTATTTTATTTCATGTCCTATGATCGACACTGCACAAGATGGAAGAGCCACAACCTTAGTCTTCCTTCTTTCATTTATTTACCCTTGACTCCCTTGCAGGACGGTGAGGCAACTACCCAAGGATATGGTGAGCAGTCCTTTGCAGAGAGAAACATTAAATCTGAAGAAGTAAGGAAGTTGGACGCCTAGGATACCTGGCAGATTTACTTCACAGCATGGTTTTCTTTTATTTATCATGCAACTGCAAAGTGTGGGAGCCATGTATTCCTGTCATGGCTGCACCATTATATAGTGTGTTATGTGAGCCCTTTTTTTTTTCCTTTATGCTCATGTTTAGATCTCCAAAATGTCTCTTTCATCCGCTCCAACGTGAAGAGTTGTTATTTGAGTTGTAGGGATTCTCTAATTAATGTTTGATCATATAGTTTCTGGCTGAATGATAGTTACCTCTACTCATTGTTTTATAAATAGTTTACTATTACTTGGTATTGAAAATGTTATACAATGAACCGCACACGTCTGTTATTTTAGATTTACCCCCTCTTTCTTTTATAACTTAGCAATGGAAGAAAAAAAAAGTCATTAGCAGAGAACGAATGATTTGTGGAGTTGGGCACCGATGTCGTCCAGCAACCAGATTCTCACATTTTTGAATGATGGGGGCTGAGGCGTTATTGGATGCATCAGATGAACAGATTGACAATGAATAGGGATACAGATGAATAGCTCCACTACAGCAAGAGACTTTCTCAACAAATTTGAACCCTATGTCTAAAGGAAGCCAACTAGGCTGTGTACCCTTTAAATCATTCTTCTATTTTCTTTTTAATTTTTCTTTTTGGTTTGTTTCTTATGTTATTAAAAATAATTTTTACTATATATATTTTTTTCTAAAGCTAAATTATAAAACTCACTTTACATTCAACATTATTTCAAAAATCAAGAGTTACAGAGAGAGTATAACTCAGGTTTATTTTATTTTATTTTATTCTTGTATAAACATTTAAATCTTCATCAAAATAGAATATAATATTCATCTTTTAACAAGCATGGTCACAAATAATATTGATGGTAATTTATATTATTTACATACAAGTGAACTTAACTTTTCTCTTTTCCATTCTTTCAAATACTACATCAAAACACCAACACTCCATATTACAAATTTTTTTTTAAGGAATTATAATGAAGAAAACGTACAACTATTTAAGTCTTGCTCTCCTCCCTACCATAATGGCGTCATGGAGCCTCATGGGCTCTAGCCATACCCCCGAGCAAGGAATAGTTTAGCCCCAAGGTGATGAATGGGGTCCTCTCTGATTTTTGAAAGAGAAGGAAAATAGCACAACATTCATCTTACATCCATGGAAACTTTTTACCCACCATACTCAACACAAATCCACACCAATATATCACTCTCTTGCTACAACTAAATAAAGGAAGATGGAAATAGTAAAACTTATCTCTTTGCTTTAGGTGTTGGACTTTTAACTCTTTTATCCCTCTTTCTTCTCCAACCAAGCCATTTGGATCACTCTCTCCCCAACAAGACTCCTCCTCTCCTCCTCTCCTTTCTACTAGCTACTCTAATGTTCTCCAAAAGGAGAAGTGGGTAACACCCTACTCATCCTCCCTCTCCATCTATATAGGAGTTTCAACTTGCAACTTTTTGGATGGGGAGGTGTGGAGTGTACCTCCCTTCTTCAACGAGATTCTTTTCTCATTAAAGAGGCAACATGCACTTGGACAACCCCAAATCCTTTCACCTCCCATCCTCTCCTCAAAATTCGCCACTCTTCATTATGGTGACTTTTCAAGAGTCAAATCATGTCCTTGGGACCCTATTGCATGCCCACTTGACCCCTACCACTAAGGTATAGACCCTAGGGGGTTTATTTTTGCATCCCAACCAAGTAAATTGACCAACAACCCTCTTTAAAGACCCAAATAAAGATCTATCCGAGTTTCATAGTTGGGTAAGGGTTCCCAACCCCTAACCCATATAATTAAATATTCTCACAAAACAAAATAAATTATACCTTTAATATCAACCTTCACCTCTTAACCTATCAACATATTAAGTTTATATCCTCAAGAAGATGTCTTTTGATTTTCTCTCGATGGTCCTCCCTTCACATGCTAACACTGTTGCCTTCCTGCACATTACCGACATGATCGTAAGTAACATTGTATATCCCATTAATCTATTAGCTGGATATTCTAAACTTTAACAATATAATAATCCATTTAAATCTCAATTTGTATTCCATAGTATACTAGTGTATTACACCTTCATGGTAATGACAATAGAACATAATGTCAAAATTAAATTACAAGGATTTTTCCAAAATATCACCTTATTTATCATCCACAATATATCTAATCATCAATTTAAGAAAATCATATGACAAATTAGGTTTAGCATTAATCACATGTGAAACGGGTCTTACACTATATGTATCGATGATATTTTGTAGACTGGGAGACAATACATTGGCCTCATGGAATTGTGTGACATTTTATGCACCATCATGATGGTATTATATGACATTTTGATCACAGTTTGTGTGCCCTCATTATGGCATTATATGACAATTTGATGACATTTTGTATGACCTGTTGATGGTCAAAAGAGCACAGCAACAGTTAAACAGAATATTGCTACCCTGTTTCTCGTAAAAGAGAAAGACAACACATGGATATCTTAGCTCCCAAGGTCTTTGTAGTTGGTTCTCAACTGTGCTGATGTTTCTCAACGATCAATGTAACAGTAATATTCAAGGGGCCTGCTGGTGTTGAGCTTCTGGATTGTTCTGAGATCAAACGTAAACTTAAACCTACTTTAACTGGGGTTTTTAAAGAAATAGAAAAAGATAGATCAACGTTTTGGTATTGAAAAGAATGATGATTCATCTATCTTAACCAGACTTGTTATATTTCAAGGAATTGTAAACGAAAACTAAAGAAAAAAATTAACTCGTGATTAACACACAATTGCATTCATTCACAGTGTTGATTTCGACAATAGATTACTAGTTACCATTTTTAAATAAAGCACAAAATAACATTTCATTCCTTGAAGGCTTCACAAATCAAATGATTAATCTTAAGATAAATACCATTTTGGAACACAATATGAAGTAGATTCAGGTCTAGTTGCTCCTACTGTCGGTGAAATAGATAAGCAAAATTTACAAGTCTGGCACAATCACCAGTGTATAGAAAATCCATGACTCCAGACTATTTCCATCTATACTAAGAGAACTTGAAAATACATTACAGCCTTTGCTAAATCTCACTCCTAACTAAGAAGACAAAAGAAGCTCCCTTTGCAAAGAAACAGGATGCAGTTTTCGTCCCCTCTATCTTTCCTAAAAACTTCTATCTATTTTCTCCAACTCAAAAACTCCCTCTTTTAAATAGAAAGAATACGCCATATATACATCACCTCCTGAAAAGAATGTCGGCCCCTGTTTTAGGGTTTACAAAATATCTTCCTCCAGAAGGGTCAACGTCCAGATCTTTTGAATAAAGTTGGTTCTACATTAAATGTGAATCCTTGCTATCCATGTCAATGAAAGATTATCCCATGGATGATCTCAGATCTTTTGCATCCATAGCATTAACTCCTACACCTCTGTGTCCATCTTCGAACTTCCATGCCAAGCCGCCTTGAATGCCCTAAAGCATTACCATTAATGTCGAGCTACCTTTGCCAGTAAACCTCACAGCTGTCACTATGACTCGCGGTCTCTTCCTTCTTCCTTCGGCCTTCTTCTCACTCCAGACCTTATGTTTATATCATCTCCTATCAGCGAGACTAGCTTCCTTCACCGAGACATTACACTGAAGTCTCGTCCTTTCGCCGAGAGCTCATTTCATTTCAGGGAGACTTTGCTTGGTCGGCGAATCGTTACACCAAGCTCAACATTCTACATCGAGGGCACAAAATATGTCGGTGAGACCCTATTGGGTCGGCAAGAATTTTCGTTGAAGTCACCTCCCCTCGCCGAGACTCTCTGAGTCAACAAGACATCACACCGAAGGGAGAACCTTTCGGCGAGACATTTACCATTTGGCCAGAATTCATGGCGACGATACCTCCCTTCGTCAAGACTTCATTATATGTTGGCAAGACATCATGAGGTCGGCGAGACATCATGCCGAATTCTTTCATTCTCCCCGGGCTCACTCTATTTTGGTAAGACATCACCCGGGCGCTAGGACTTCATAGCGAACCCAGATCCTACAAAAAAAATGCCTCCATTAGTCCTCAAGGCATATAAAATACACTATTGTTTGTGATTATTTCATTCAATTCTTAGCAAGAAGAAAACCAACTCTGGCGGAGGCGGAACCAAATCTGAACCAGAAACAACACCCTCCTTCAAAACTGGCGGGGGCGGAACCAAGAAGAAATCATAACCGGGACCAGAGTTGGAATGGGAACAAGATACAAACCAAGCGCAACCTCTCATACCATTGTCCTTCCGGCTCCTGCAAAAGTGGTAACAATGCAAATAGAAAACCCAACATAACCAAGTCCGAGTCGGAGGAAAGCGAAGAAAGCGGGCAGAGATGGAGCTAGGACGAGAACAAACTGAACTAGAAACTTTCACAAGTTTCAAGTTGGGATTTCATTCAAACGTAACCGGCTGACACCAAAAAGAAAGATAGAAAAAGGACAAGAAAGAGAAAGAAAAAAGGGGAGAAAAATACGACAAAACAAAAAGGAACAAAAAGCAAAGAACAAGACACCGCAGGCAAGGGATGAAGCGGAACTAAACCAGAAAATTTCACAAGTTTGAGTTTGATTCGTTTGGTTCAGAATCAACGGAACAAAACAAAAGGTGCAAGGAAAAACAAAAAAGAAGCGAATGGGACGGAGAAAAGGAATAGAAAATAGAACTTGGAAAGGAGTTCAAGTTCGAGTTCTGACAGTTCCGGAGTCCGCAAAACAAAAAAGAGGCAGCGAGCCGACAAAATAGCTGAGTGCAGGATGCCAAACCAAAGGAAGCGATCAATGAAGAAGAGATAAAAGAAAAGCGATGCGGAGTTGGGATGGAAAACAAACTAGAAACCTTGAATGAATTCGCGTTAATTTAGCTCTGGGCAGGTTCCGAAGCGAACAAAAGGGACATACTTATGAGGAAAAACATCGGGACCCGGAGGCAGGGATGGAACAAAGACTGAACGGATGTAATTCCAAGCCTAATATTGGTCTCGGTTCTGCTTCTGAAAAAACAAAGGAAAAAGGCCTAAGGCAGAAAACCAAAGGCCAAAAAAAGATAAAAGAAAAAGGGGCACCTATTATGTTCCAGAATAAAATGGGGTGGTTATGCAGGGCATAACAAATGGTGACTCGGCTGGGAAAATGGTTTAATCATTTTCAAGAAACCGAAGGATTCAGCTACCCAGAACTCCTGGTTCATGAACATCACAACTCCAGTTGGGTCAATTTTAACAACCAAGTTTGAGATAGAATCTCAAATGTAAATCAACAATGGCTACCCCTGAATCCATGTGTGTGCTTGATTGTGCATCACTCTTTTATAAAGCTTTCTTCATCTTTCAAACAACAGTGTACAAGATTTGAACTACATGAGTTGATTCCCTTTAGCTGTCGTGCAATGATATCCTGGGCATTGCTCTGCTGCCAGTCAGGCGTCCATAGCCCCGAAGGAGATACCTCTAGTTTTCTCACAGCATTGCTCTACTACGAATCAAGCGTCCATAGCCCCGGTAAAGATACTGGAATCACCCATTCATATTAAGTCCCATTTTCTTTTAGATAACTTTTTTCTTTTTCTTTTCTCTTTTCTCTTGGAGTTTCAGATATTTCATTCAATTTTTCTCAATATGTCAGATGTTTAATATTTGATCTGGGTTGAAAACTACCATGGACTTCATAATAGCTCCTGGGAATCATATTTTTCACTCAAATCTTACAACATTATCACCCTAGGACAAATATACCATTACAAAAGGAGATGATCTTAATGATTTGTGACAGATTCAGAGGAGCTAATGAAGATTATTTACTTTGCACCTTGTTTTCAAGACCTTCCACAACTCTTATTGGAAATGGGCATAAAACAAAAAGTTTAGGGCAAAAATCACCCCATCAACAAACCTGAAAATACCTAAACCACTTCTCTCCCAATAACCAAAGTATGCTTCAGATAACAACCCACTATTTAAAGAGGGGGAGAACAAATAAACCCCAAAGAACAAAACAAGACAAAAGCAAAAGATCAAAGGAAACGAAAGGACATAAAGAAAAGATAAATAAACAAACAACAAAACTATTTACAAACAAAAGAGAAAATTACTTACAAATATGAAACATACAAATTATTTACATAAAGAGCAGCAGACTATTTACATGCAGAACAGAAAATTACAAAGCTTTACAACTCAAAATAATGCTTAAGAAACTATCCATTAACAGGGAAGGGAACAGGTTCTCCAGTTAAACTACTTAGTCTTAAAGCATTTTCTCCTAGGATCTTAGCAATCTGATAGGGACCCAACTAGAGCTTATCAAATTTCTGGTGATTGCCCTTCTTTTCACTAGCTTTATCCCACAGCAACACAAGGTCAAATATTCTAAAATCATTGATTTTGGATTTTTTGTCAAACCAACGTTTGACAATAGCCTGGTGTCTAAAGAATTCCTGCAAGGTGGCATCTCTCTGCTCTTCCAATTTTAACAAGGCACTAATCTTACTTCTATCCTGTCATCACTAGAGTAGAATTTCTACATGAACTCAAGGATGTGTATTTGCAAATGGATAGGGAACATAGGCTCTTTCCCATACACTAGTTTAAATGGTGAAGTTTTTAAAGAAGCCTTGATCCTAGTCCTATTAGCCCATAACGTAAACCTTAGCTAGGTGTGCCAGTTCCTAGGGTTGTTCTCTGACAGTTTCTTAATTACCCCCAAGATATTCTTATTGGTTGATTCTGCAATTCCATTGCCTTGTGGGTAGTAGTTTGAAGAATATTTTAAAACAATTTTGTGGTCATATTCCCATGAAATGAACTCAACAAAAGAAAAGGAAGATCCATTGTCACATACCAATGCGAAGGGTACTCCAAACCTAGTGGTGATTCATTCGATGAGGAACTTGATCACTACCTCTGTCCATCTTGTGCAGTAATTAGTGGCAGTCAAAATGAAGTTGTCTTGCTGAAGAGTTTGGGTTAATTACCCCAATAAAATCTAGTGCCCATTGGACGAATGGTCTTACCTCGTAGACAGGCTGCAATGGCATGGTTGGATGGCGTTCCTTTGATGCAGAAATCTGACATATGTGACATGTTCTTACATGTTGATGGGCATCTTTAAACACGCATGGCCAATAATAACCAGATTGAAGGATCTGATGTGCTAATGAATCTGTAGACCCATGACCACTGCCATGTTTCCCATGAAATTCTGCAACCACATGTTCAGCCTCTTGCTAATCAAGGCATCGTAGGTATATTCCCTCAAAATTCTTCTTGTATAGCGATCCTCCTTTGAGCATATAGTGTGAGCTCTTCATTCTCAATTCCCTCCTTTGAGTTGCATTCATTCCCTATGGGTACTGATTATTGAGCATGAAACAAATGATATCAGCATACCAAGGGTCATTTGAGAAGGACTGAGTTGTGTATTGCTGACAAATGATATTGTTACCAGCATCAACCATAGATTCAGATAGACCCAAACTCAGAAAAATTTCATAGGGGGCATCTCCAGGTCAAACTCCTGCAAAATGGCCATCCATTTCCCTCTTCATTCTCCCAGCTCACTTTGCATAAGTAGAGACTTTACAACAGCATCAGGAACTAAAACAATAACCTGACTTCAGAGGATGTAGTGCCTGAACTTCTTTACAACTCGGACTAACGCAAAAGCTTGCTTTTCAAGAGGTGGGTACTTCACCTCGGCACTCTTGAATGGAGAACTCATGAAAGCGATTGGCCTCTCTTCCCCCTCTTCTCTTAGTTGAGTTAGGACAGCAGCACAAGAATGTTCAGAGGCAAAAGAATAAATATAGAACGGCCTCAAGTAGTTAGGGCTAGTGAGGACTGGAGCTTCTGAGATGGATCGCTTGACTTGAGAAAATGCAGCCTTTGCCTCATCACCCCACTCTATTTTGGCATCTTTCTTCATCATTTCGTTTAATGGTTTTACAATTTATGCAAAAACCCGTGATGAATTTTCTCACGAAGTTGATCTTTTCGAAGAAAGATCTCATCTCCTTCTTGCTTTCTGGCCGGGTTATCTTGAGGATGGACTCAACTCAATCTGGGTCGATTGATATTCCTCTTTCCAAGATTATGTGTCCCAAAAGCTTCCCTTCAGAAACTCTGAACACACACTTTTTGGGATTCAAGGAGACGCCATACTGGATACATCTTTGAAGAACTTTGGCTAAGTCTACAGCATGGTTCAATCTATCCTTGGAGAACACTGTCAGGTCATCCATGTAAACAATAATACATTTACTGATTAGATCTTTGAAGGCTACATCCATGGCACATTGAAAAGTTGTTCCAGCATTTATCAAACCAAATGGCATCCTTCTGTAAGCAAATGTTCCCCACTTAGTAGTGAAGGTTGTCTTCATCTTGTCTTCATGGTTAACCATTACCTGATTGTATCCAGAGTAACCATCCAAGAATGATATCATCTGAGATCCATTGACAGTCTACAAGACTTCATCCAATGAAGGGAGTGGGCAGTTGTCTTTCTCTGAAGCTCTATTCATATTTTTGAAGTCTACACATAGCTTGATCTCTCTATTTTTCTTACGGACTGGAACTAAGTTAGCCACCCATGTTGAATGGCGTACAGGGAAGATTATCCTTGCAGAAAGAAATTTCTGACCTTCTTTAAATATCAATGGTTCAATCAAGGTGTTGACAGGGTGTTGTTTCTATTGAAATGGCTTAACTTTAGGCTTCAAAGGGATAGTATGAGTCATTACAGAAGCATCAAATGTCTTTAGATCTTCATACCCCCAGGCTATAACAGCAATATCCTTTTTTAGTGCCCTTAGTATATCTTTTCTGATTGCTTCAAGGCAAGTTTTCCCTATGTAAACATTTCTTTCCAGGCCAGTATCAACTAAGTTGATAGTTTCATAGTCACCTCCCTTATCTTCGGCTAATATCTTCTCTTGAGCCCTAGGGTCTGAATCAAAAATTATTTCCAAGGCCACCATTCCCTTGGGAATGTTATTACCTTTTAGATCAAGGACCCTCTCTATATCACAATCTCCATGGTTCCAATCTCCTTGATCCCTATTGGACTCATCAATGATCTGCCCTTGGAAACCATCTGAGCTTGCTAGAAAGGCAAGAATATGTCGATCATCATCAAAACAGAAAATTCGATATTACTTCGAGGGAGCAGTGAAATCCGATTCATTGAGAATTTCTTAAGCTTGGAGCCTTTGCATAGGTTCTAGGGTGCCCAGAGCAATAGCTAGTTAATTGGCTATTTGATTCTCTTCTCTAGGGATTAAGCTAATCCCAAAGGCATCAAAGTCCTCAATCAGGTTCCATACCCTATTTCTATATGTTGCCAGCCTTTTATTGTGGCATGTGTATTGGTTGTGCACTTTCCTAATAACTATTTATGAATCTCCTTTAACCATCAAGGAAGTGACTTTCTTCTTATGTGCAAACATCAGCCCCCGAACTAGAGCTTCATATTCTGCTACGTTGTTAGTGCACCCGAACTGCAACCTATAAGAAGCAAAGAATGTTTTCCCTTTCGGGCTAGTTAGTTCAATCCCAACACCACAGCCTGTCTTAGATTTGGATCCATCAAACGTGAGGGTCCACAACTGATCATAAGCTAGGGTTGATCCTTTTGAGTTCATTGTGGACACTTGGATAGAATGAGCTAGGGGTGGGGTTACTTGATCTTTTGGATCAAATATAGGGAACAGGTGTTCAATAGGTTCCTCAGGATTAATTACCAATCCCTGCATGGATGTATTACGTGACCCAAGGTTATCCTTCTAACATTCACTTGCATCTTTGATTAATTCTTCTGGTTTTGGTATACTTGTAAGTGCAGGGTGTCGAGTAAACCTTGGGGTTGTTCCTCATGAATACGCTGATTTGGAAATATGACTGAGGCAAGTTCAATTTGAGGAGGAACTTCCCTCAAGAGTATCTTATCCCTGGTTAACATTGTTGCTTCCTTGGATTCAAATGAGAAGTGATCTGCAGCAGTCCCATGGTGACTTGGATTAGTTTCTTGAGCTTGGGAAACGTGACTTAAAATGCTAATGCAGGGTTGGCAGGTTATTTCTGAATGATTTTGGTAGTGTATCCTGCACCAAATAGGGAGTAGGAGGCTTTGCAGATTGATATCTTCCGCCAAGACTAGTTGATCTTGTTGTAGCTTCCTGATCAAGGCCTGTTGATTTTGATTAATCGTGGGGTCAGGGAGTTTTTGTATTGACATGTCTTTAGAATTGAGAACCGAGAAGGTTAAAATTTCTTCTCTTTTATACACCCCTATCTCGATCTCAAAGTAAGCTACCTCGTTGGGACAATCATATTCAGTGATGACATGCTTAAGGTGAGGCTCACTTTTAATCCTAATCTGCGTAGGCACTCCCCTCCATGGTAGCCACATGTGTGAAAATTCAAGGGAGAGATATCCCCCTATACTTTTCATCAAATCTCTGCTCAACAGCATACCATAGGTCTTGGGAATGTCTGCTACTTGAATATCTATGTTGGTTAGGATCCTAGGGTCAGATCCTACTTGCACATGTATGTTTCTCAATTCCCCCACTACATTAACCTCTCTTTTTTCAAGTTGGATGACCTTGTTTTTTCTGGATAGGGTTTAATCCCAACTTCTTGCATACAAAAAATGGCATAACATTGTGAGAAGCCCACGAATCTAACAAATAGTTATGTAGATTCTTTCCACAGATTCTTAAACTCAAAGAAATGGTGGGTACCTACGCTAGCTTACATCCTGATCGCGGTGTTCTTATCTATAGCAAGTCTTGACCTTGTTTTCCTTTTGATTTATCGACTTGCTCCAAGGCTCGGCACTATCTCTCTCATTGATGAGGGCACCACTTTGGGATGTCAAGAGAAATATGATAAAGGGTTTTCTACTGTGTGCATCTGAAACAATATCAAATTCTATGTTATAACTTGCATTATATTTGAAAGCACCAGATGAATTACCTTTGCTAGGGAAGTCAGGTGGACCCTTTGGTGGAGGAGGGTTGTTATCAACACTTTGATTCAAAGGCACCATGTGGTTAGGTGGTGCTGATGTAGTGAATGGACCCTTATTGATTTCTCGGGGAAGTGTCTCCTTGATAAAGGCTTTGGCATCATACAAATCTTCCCTATGGTTCATTCTATCTTGCTGCTTGGGGTGGGAGTTCCCTCCCTCAAAGAGGTCATAAGTCATTCGGTATCTCACCAGAGCCACCCTTCTTTGTGAGAGTTCCCTTGGAACATTTGGGCATCTACCTATGCCATCTTGAAAAATTTCTCCATTTCAGGGTAGTTCTCCTCAGAATGGGTTGCAGTATCATGCAGCCTACACCAGTTAGTCATAAAATTAAGGTCAGCCATATTTGCAGTATGTTACCTCTCCTCATTAGCTTGATAATTTTGAGAGACTCCACCATTGTTTGGCCCTGTATTCCATTGCTGGTTGTTATTTGGCCTCTAGTTGTATTCTCTATTTTGATTTTGATAGCCTTGGTTGGAGGAATTTTGGCTCTGGTAACCTCTAGCTGTAATTGTTGTTATTTTGATAAGGCACTTGATTGTTGTTTTGATTAAGAGTGAGATTACCTTGGCTTTGGGAGGGGTTCAATCAAAGCCAAGCCATGTCATTTGTAACTTGAGATAGTGTTTTCTTCAAGGTCTCTACCTCATTTGTAAGTTGAACTGTCTTTTCACTTTCCACACTCTTAGCAACAAGTGGCTGACCACCATGATTTGGTGTTCCAATTTGGTTATGATGACCATGGGAACTTTGAGGAACCTGTGGTTGTTGGAAGAAGTCAGGAGTTCCATTAGTGAATAATGGAACAAGAGGTTGAGTTTGCAACTTAGACATAGGTCCATAATGGGAAGGAGACATTCTAGGGACAGTATTGAATAGAGGGGTTGGGCTATGCACCTGATATCCTATTGAAGGGAAACCTCTCCCATACTTCCTTGTTGAGAACTAATTTGTTGTTCTGATTATTAGCCAAATGATAAACTTTGGATAGAGAAGTCAATATCATCGATTGATAAGTTCTTTTCTTGAGAACAAACCTAGCAAAGGGTCTATAACCCTAAAAGTATTATGTTTTGAATGGCACTATCCTTGGTAACCCGATAGGGGTCGTCCTCCTATACATTCATTGAAACTTGGTATTAAACTAGGGCAAGGATTCACTTGGATCCTTCCTAATGGTAGAAAATTGGTGGTACAAAAGGGATGGATCCAAATAAACTCTGAACTGATTGATGAAAGAATTCTCCAAGTGTGTCAAGGTCATAATAGAACCTTGTGGAAGATTAAGATACCACTTGTACGCCATATCCCCTAAGGAATAAGGGAACAACCTACAAACTACATCATGGTGAGCTATTTGAGCTCTGGTACAAGCATCCTTAAAAGCTTGTATGTGCTCCTTAGCACTCCTTGATTCACCATGAATGTACTTGGGGTAGAATTTCTCAGGGTTCTTAGGAATGTCATGAAAACCTCTAGGAATATTCCCCAATGGAGAGGGATTGATACGAAAAATTCCATTAGTAGGCTGTGGTGGTGGTTGAGCCAATTGTTGTATGGGTAGAACCAGTTGTAATGACAGTTGAGATGGATTCAATGGTGGATAGATGGGTATCCACTAGGGTATTGGTGAAAAGCCTAGTGGAGTGAGTGGAGCTAATAAGGGTGGTATGATAGTTGCCCCAGTCTTGTGACTTCTATGTCTTATTGGGGTCTTGAGTTCTATCAATGGTAGTGGATTTTCAGCTAATTGAAGAAATCTATAGGACCTTTCTGGTGAGAAAAATCTAGTATTATCCAGCTTTCCCTTCTAGCCCTCCTTCTAGCGCTAGCTTCACTGTTGATGGTCCAAGTGGCACAACAACAGGTTAAATATAGAATATTGCTACCTATTATTTCTCCACGAAGAGAAAGACAACACATGGATATCTTGCTCCCAAACACATGGATATCTTAGCTCCCAAGGTCTTTGTAGTTGGTTCTCAACTATGCGATGTTGCTCGATGGTCAATGTAACAGTAATATTCAAGGGCCCTCCTGGTGTTGAGCTTTTGGATTGTTCTGAGATCAAATGAAAACTTAAACCTACTTTAACTGGGGTTTTTAAAGAAATAGAAAAGGATAGATCTTGAATGGCCTTATAGAGATCAATTTATATAATATTTTATGCATAAATTGGTAGCTTAAATGGTTTAAAATTTTCTCATAATTTACTTAGCCCCAAGTGGTATATGTATGAATCATATCCCATATCCAAATTTTAATTTTTGAATCTACTTGCCTATCATGTCAGAACAAGTTAACTAGAAATTTAATTTCATCACCTTATCAAAAAAAAAGTTTATAAAGACAAATATTTATCTAAAAGATATATTTACATAGCACAATGCAAGAAAGACAATAATGAATAAGTTAATAGTAATGTATTGAAATTTTAAACATTATTTACCAAAATTAAAATTACTGACCACTCAATGATGAGCATATCCTACATTCTTTAGGACTATCCTACATTCTTTAGTACTATCCTACATTCATTAGGACTGACCTAGGTTCACTAGGATCTCCTACATTTAGTAGGATTGTCCTACATTCATTATAAACTCATTCATGGAACTTAGAATTTTTTGTGTACACCTACACGGTCACATAGAATAATTCCACAATAACCTCTCTCAGTTTTTCAAGACTTCAATCAATTTTTTTGTGGCGGCAAGTTTTCAAATGTTGAAAAAACCATCAAATGTATTCAATGAAAGGTTGCAATGTTGCATAACTTTCATTTCATCTATCATGGGACCAATCAGTCAGCTCCAACATGTACGGGTGGGAATTTTTATGCTAGAAAAGGTCCTATTTCGCACTCCATCATGTTAGATCGTTGCATGCTACATTGTGTCAACCGATGCTTTCTCTTAAAATCCCTAAGTGCCAAAAAGTGGCAAACTTTGATGAGTTGTTTCTCAAAATATGTGGCACATAGAAAGATTTTGTCTAAAGGTATAGGGTCACATAGAGTCCCTCTAAAATAAACTCTCTTTTTTTTTCATATCTCCAATCCATTTGGTCGTGGTGACATTCGCACGTTGAAAAAGCATCGAATGAACTCAATGAAAAGCTAAAATGTTGCATAACTTTTGTTCCGCTCATTGTGCAACCAAACCAACAATGCCAAAACATCTAGGTTAGTGGCTTTATTATAGGAAATGTCTTTTTTTTCACCCTAGCATGCTGAGTAGCTCCAGGCTACATTGTACCGGAACTTTCTCTTAAGAGCCCTAAATGCCAAAAAGTGGAAAACTTTGACCAGTTGTTCCTTAGAAGCCATGGCACTTAGAAATGTTTTGTATAAATTTATATGGCCACATAGGGTCCCTCTACAATATCCTCTCTCAATTTTTCATATAGATTCAATCTATTTGGTCATGGTGACAACTTTTCACATGTTGAAAAAGCATCAAATGTATTCAATAAAAAGTTGCAATGTTTCATAACTTTCAGTATGTTCATTGTGCGGAAAAAATAATAGTGCCAACATGTCGAAGTGGGCGATTTTATGCTAGGAAAGGTCCTATTTTATACCCCAGCATGCCAGATCATTCCAAGCTAAATTGTACCAGCACTTTCTCTTAAGAGTTCTAAATGCCAAAAAGTGAAAAACTTTGTTGAATTGATTCTTGGAAACCATGACACTTAGAAATGTTTTATATGAAGTTATAGGGTCATGTAGGGTCCCTTTACAATAACCTCTCTCAATTTTTCATATCTCCTTGAATCCATTTGGTCGTGGTGACAAAATTTTACACATTGAAAAAAGTGTCAAATGCATTCAATGAAAATTTGCAATGTTGCTTAACTTTCATTCCATTCATTGAGTGGCCAAACCGACAGTGCCAACATGTCTAGGTGGGTAGGTTTATGCTAGGAAAAGTCATGTTTCACACCCCAGCATGCCAAATTGTTCCAAACTACATTGTACTAACACTTTCTATTAAGAGCCCTAAATACCAAAAAGTGGAAAAATTTAAAAAGTTGTTTCTGGGAAACCATGGCACTTATAAAAAAAATTCTAAAGGAACAAAGTCATGTAGGGTCCTTCTACAATAACTATTGCACAAACGGTTGTTGTTGCACCAAAAGATCAACCTATTAATGCCCAATACAACCACCAGAGTTAATGAATCCATAGGAGGTGATTATGCCATGTCATGAACCCAACCACTATGTTGCACAACACAAGGAGTCCAAGGGTGTAGACCTTGCAAAAATCCCCCCAATGCAATCGAGGGGTTAAAACTCGTGACCTAGGCTCTAACACCAATTGTTGCATAGATGATTGTCGTTGCACCAAAAGATCGACCTACTAATGCCCGATACAACTGCCAAAGTTAATGAATCCACGGGAGGTAGTTAAGCCATGTCATGAACCTTAGCACCGTGTTGCACAAAACAAGGAGACCAAGGGTGGACACCTTGCAACAATAACCTCTCTCAATTTTTCATATCTCCAATCCAGCAGAGCTTCTAAATTTCTAAGAGTTAAGTTGGTTCCTTGCCTTTTGATGATTTGTTGCCTCAATGCCTAAGGGTAGGGTTTAGGGTTTCAGTTTAAAATTCCTTGTTTCAAATTTTAAGTCTTAAATCCTTGTGCAATCTAATCCTATTTTGACTTATTACACCCAGTTACCGGTCGCCTAAGTTGTCACTTGAGCCATGTGGATCATTGTTTGTACCAGCCCCTTGGTTTAGGATTGTTGATCTTAATGTGTTTACATCTATTCATTGCTTCCTTGGTTCGAGCAAAATATTTCATGATTAAAATTGACTTACATCTTAAGTCTTTTATCACCAAGGGTCTAAATCCCGTTGACCTAAGACTAACATTTGAGCATGTGCAGAATTCCCACCATTAGATCAAAGGATTAAGGTCTTGGTTGTTCCCTGTCAACCCCATGCGATTAAAATAATGCTTTCTAAAATGTTGTGGGCTCAGTGGGTGATGGACGTGTGTACCACTACAGGAGTGGGGTCTGGTCTCCATTATCATGTTCGATGATAAGTATCTCAGATCAATGGCTAAGATGCGATGTTGAGATTTGATCTCAACCATTCCCTAGTTACCCTATGGGATTAAAATAATATTTTCTAAAGAGTTGCAGGGTCAATGGGAAAATGACACGTGGATCTCATCCCCTGCTTAGAAAGGGATGGTGGAGCCCACAGAACAAATGAATTAGTATTGAGTTGGTGTAATCTCATTGGCCGAAGGACAAATAAATTGTGGTGAAAAAATCTAAACATTGTTGACTCAATCTGAGTCGACCAATGCGCCAAATCAGGAAGGAGATCGATGGTTGATATTCAAAATTAGGATATGGTTCAAAATTTGCTCTGCCTCACGTGAGCGAGTAGTAATGGCAGAGGATGCATGTAGGGTTACCCAAATTTGATCCTGAGGCACATGAATGATTTCTTTTTTGCAATGCTTGGAGATAATGAACACATTTCAAAACATTTGGGATATTAATGGTTGTGATTTGAAATGCAACGATTGATCGTCAGCTCACTCGTGTTGGCTTTCTCTAAGCATTTATGGTTGGCATGCTTAGGTGCTCAATAAATTATGGGAGTTCATAGTTGCATTTTTTTGTATAAGTGCAATTAGATGCTGAGGATTTAGGCTTAGGTCTAGGATGAAGATGATGTGAGTGATTGTGTCAAGGAATTACAGGGGCAGTAGGTTATTCTCTCTCGATTAAGTTGATAAGTTGACTAATTATCAATTGGTTGGTCTAGAGAATTACCATAGGATCTATAAGTTTGTTACCTAGGGTTTGCACATTGTTGGGGTTGTATCTATCTTGCAAAGTTTGTGAAGTTTATTTATTGAAGATGAGTAAACCCAATGTATCCACCTCCCCAGTCAAAAGGTCTAAGAGACTCAATTTACTTGAGTCCCATGATGATATCCTTAAAAATTAACAAAGCATGCCTAGAGTTCTTATAATTCCAAAGGGTAAGAGGAGTGCCCATGGTAAGAAATCTGTGCAGGATGGTGTCAAGAGCACTTATCATCTTAGGAACAGGGTTGTTTTTGGATATTCAACCAAGTCAAAAGAGAAGGAGTTGGTGAGATCTATGAGGGAAGTAAAGAGGAGGAATAAGTATGACTAGGCTGCATAGGATTACATAACTCTCCCATTGAGGTCTCAAATATTCCCTCGGGCAATGAGACTGAAACTAATTCAGGCTACCACTAGTACCTTCTCAACATGGCTAATTTGATGGACTACGATGAGGATGAAGTGGTGGTTTCTCTAGTTTCTACAAGGACATGAAGTGGGTGTGTGCACTCTGGGGTTGATTCAGCGGGAATACATCTTGGTCCTAATTTTTATTTTTTCATAGCATTGCCTTGGTGGCATTTTCATCCTTTTTAGCATATGTTTGGTTTTGTCCTTAGTGCAAACTTGGAAGCCTTCTGGCTGGTATGATTAAAAAAAAAATTCTTGATGTGGATGTAGAGTTTGAAGGATATTGCAACAACTAACAATGTCTTTTGATGGATTGGCAGGTTGTCTCTGACAAGTCATGTGAAGTTTGTTTTTTGTTTCCCCTATTCTGCAAATGATTACATATAACTGTCTCGAGAATATCTCAAATTCAGGTGAAATAATCTTTCAAATGCAAATGAAATTTAATTGTAATTCAGCCCATTGCTTGGTGCTCCCTTATTCTATAAAAGGGATTTCAAGGTTGATTATAGGAGTTTGAATTTTAGGTCTCAAAATGGTCTAGGTAGAAAAGACTAAGCTCATGAAGGAGCAGATTGTAAATACATAAACTGATGAGCAAATCAGGAAGGAGACTAGGGTATGAGTTATTATGTAATGATCTTAAAATATTTTTACAATAGCAGCAATTATAGAAGAAAGTGTCAGTTCTAAAGCATATGCTCTCCTATGTAATTTTATACCGAATTATAAATGAAATGGTTAATGATATTTTTGTTTATCTTAAATTATTTTAATGAATGTGTGAGTTTATTCCTACTTCAATTCAATGAATTGATTAAATGCTAAAATAAGGTCACAGGTTCATAAGGAAAGGGCATAGGATTTCATAAGTACTTATGTTTTAGGCACAGAGAGTTGAATACTGTAATGCAGTATATCAATAGTCCATTAATTACTAATTCAAATTGCTAAGGTATTACTGATTATTATAAAATGACTCCATTATCCCAATAGATGAGGCACTGGTCTTTTCATTGAGTTATCCTGAAGATAAATGAGTTAGTCATATACCTGACCAAGGGTTTGAAATGAGAATGAAAATCATTAAATATACCTTCACTTAATGCGTACCAATTTGAAGTACCACCTTATTCCTTGCAATAGTTAATAATTTGATTAAATATCAGCCAAATCTTTAATGAAGGTTGTCTATTTACACTTTATAGGAATTCATCTGTGTAGACATGTTCTTAATTAAATGAATATCAAATA
>VDFB02354795.1:0-57541 GCA_007258455.2 Sequoia sempervirens
ACATTCCTCCATGGTGGTCTCCTCGCAGAAGAAAAACAAAGCATATACACCAACCCTCCTCTTCCACCTCATAATGAACTCGCATCATTCTTCCAGAATAACAAAAATCCTATCCTAGATCGAATACTCAAGAGAATGAACTATCAAGGAAAAGGTTTAGGCCTGCATGAGCAAGGTATTATAGAGCCCATCCAAGCTAAAGAACATTTGTATACACAAGGTCTTGGATGTACTACTCACGAATCACAATCCAAAAATGTTGGTACAACCTCTAGACGTCCTCAACGTGCCTTTTCCAAAAGAAATATCGGCTCTTCCCATCGCCCTACCAGATCATATGTGGCCATCCCTCCTCCTCTATCGTATCACCTCAAAACAACCGTCCATCTTCCTCCTTCATCTACTCCATCCATTTTGGGTCCTTACATCCCTCCATATACCATCTCCAATCCTCCATCTACCATGCCCTTGTTTCCTCCAGGTCCTACGTCTATTTTGGGCCCCTATATCCCAAAATCACCTCCTCCATCTTGTCCTATCCATCATTTCATCCATTCATCACCTATCCATCTCATCCATCATAAACATCCTAATCAGATCTACAAAGGCACATACCTAAACATCCTCCATCTACACATAATCCCCATACTCCTACCCCCATCACTCCACATCATCCATCTTCTCACACCCATCCCATTGCTACTAAAATCACTTTGGTTGTTAAAGAAAAAATGCATCAATCTAAACATCCGCATGAATCTAAAGCTCCCCATGTCCCCTCTATATGACATGTTGAAGAAAAGCAAAATCAAATCCAAAATCCAAATCAAATATGTAGGCCACAAAGGCCCACCAAAGCAAAGATCAAAACCATGTGGATCCCAAAGAAAAAAGATGCAATTCCATCACATGAAAAATACATAAGAACATCCAAAGTCGCTAATCCAAAAGCTAATCATACACCCCTTTCATCTCCTAAGTCTATTTTGGGTCCTTATGTCTCGAAATTCACCATTCCATCTCCTCCATTATCCCCACATTCTCCATCCCTTAATCCTATTATCTTTTCACATCCACCACCACATGTGCCAATGTTGGTCCTGAACACATCTCCCCATCACATCTCCACCCCATCATTCTATCCATACCCCTTTCCAAAAGATCCCATCCACTTCCCAAGGACAACCCCCATCAAACTGCCTAATTCATCCTCATGCATAATCCACTTATACTTCAATAAGGTTGTACCTCAACATCCAATGTAGCCACTTCAAACATGGGCTCATAACACCTTTGATCCTCTTATCAAGCATGTCTTCTAAATCTGCTTATCTCACTTCCTTATCCTTACCCATCTCCTTCTGCATGACAGTCAAAAAGTCAAAAAGTCAAAAAGTCAAAAAAAATTCAAAAAAAAAAGAAAAAGTAAAGTGAAATAATCCATCCAATGGTGAAAACTTGGCAAACAAGTGCCTTGGATAAGTACCATGATGAAAACCTAGCAAATAGACATCATGCGTAAATCCCCATCTGCACTTAGGGGCAACTTCCTGATATGCATTCCCACTATGCTTCCCATCCTTCTTGTGATTTTGATCAAAACAAGGGCACCTATCTATACATGCTTTGGCCACCTCTTGGTTTACATTCCCTTCATCCATTCTCTATTATATTCCTTGGTCATTCATCCTATTCACCTATGGTCATCTCCTTTATCTTCCCATCCACTCGTCCCCCATCCCTCATGCCTCATCATATATGACATATCTAGAGTGGGGGCATCTGCTTCCTTTGTGACATAGTCCTTGGAGACATTATCTATCATAACATCCCTTCCATCTCCCCATCCTTATCTTTGTATCCATCTATCCTAGCATCTCGTTCATCTCCCAATCCTTATATCCTTGTCCATCTATCATAGCATCCCTTCCATCTCCCCATCCTTATCTTTGTATCCATCTATCCTAGCATCTCGTTCATCTCCCAATCCTTATATCCCTGTCCATCTATCATAGCATCCCTTCCATCTCCCCATCCTTATCTTCATATCCATTTATACTAGCATCCCTTTCCTCTCCCAATCCTTATATTCCTATCCATCCAAACAATCCCTCCCATCCTTCATCCATTCTTTCATCTTTATTCTCATCCCATCTCACAATCCCTTGTCATTGGTATCTGGCTATAGGCCTCCCCCCATGCAACCCAATGCCATTTATCTCATCATCATCACCCCTACTTCTCTTGCACATCTTTCCAATCTCCTATCACTTTTCATCACTCATCTATCTATCATATCATCCTCCTAAGTCATTTTAATGTTTTGGATAACTATCCCATCCCTGAGCTTTATCTGATCATCATCATCCTATCCAATCCAACAGGTCTATCCTATCTTGTCATATCGGTCCAACCTTTTTATCCACTTATCCTATCATCTTATCATCCTTTATCCATTGTTTGCATTTGGTTTTGTCAAACTACGTTTCCCCTGTGCTTTCACGTAGGCAAGGTCGATCATTTGATCTACCCCTAGGGTTCCATCATCAGTCTTCATTGTCCACTTTGTCCCTTTATCGCCTATCATCAATCTTTCTACTTTGTCCATCTGATCCTTTATCATCTATCATCAATCTTCATATCTTGTTCCTATTTGTCTGTCCCGTCTGTACCATCCATCCAGGTCTCCATCATGGTCAGTCGTCAGCCTTTTATCGAACTAAGAGGGCTCTGCGCTTCCATGTAGGCAAGGCTAATCTTTGATCGGCCCCCGAGCCCCTAGGTCACTAGGATGTGTTAGTCTCCTATCTTGTGTCATGTCTCTCATGTCGTGTCATCAGGCTATGCCCTTATCTAGCTAGTTCTTAACAAACAAAACCCACTTGTATCAATACATCCAATCAGATTTGAATATCCTACATCATATCGATCTTTTAGCTTAGTATCCATCATCAGTCTCAATAGGATGCATCCTTCCTAACAGACCTCATCAATCCCATCCATCCCCTTGATCCTATGGAAAAGGACATTTGAAATTGATTGTGATCTTTTGATGCTTTTGGCTTTTTTTATCATTTTAGCTCCCTACCATCACTTGTCACAGTCGCCTTGATCTATCATATCATGGTGTGCTTTGACTAGTCCACATAGGGGCATATCTTGATCTTTTGTTTGTTTGTGTCTTCCTGGTTGTCCCACATAGTACCCACCAAGATCTTTGTGGCCTTGTGTTACGCTGGGGCATCCTCGTGTGCTTGTGGTTATTCCAATACTTGGCCCAACCAAGGTCTTCGTGACTTTGGGGTATTGGGATAGCCTTCTTGTCTATTGTGTTTATTTCATGCATTAGACACTATTACACCTTGGTTCCACATACCCTGGCATTTGGTGTCTTATGCTATAGCAAAAATTAGTGCTCCGAAGATGGAAAATTGCATTAGGATTGCATTTCATTTTCCATTCTATCATCTTGCATGTATCCGCCCATCCATTCATCCTTCATCCTTCATCCTTATCTCACATCTCTATCCAATCCCCATCCCTTCGATTTAGCCCAAATCATCTAATCATATCCTTGGTCTTGTTCTCAGTTTTGTTACCAGCCTTGACCCATCATCATCATCATCATCATCCATTAGTATCCTTTCCTATCCCTTTGGTGTTGTTTTGGAATGTATCCTTCCCTCATCAACAACACTTTCATCATCATCATCGAGAGGTATTCTTCCCTATCCTTTAGTGGTGTTTTGTGATGTATCCTTCCCTCATCAATACCACTCACTGGGATGTATCCTTCTCTATCCTCATGTTGTTTTGGGATCCTTCATTCCCTCATTGACAACACTCCATCCATCCTCAACCCCTTTTGGCTTATCCATTTTTGTTTCCCAACCTCCTGTTGCCTTTTCATCCTTTCATATACATCCCTTTGCATCCTCTTCCTCATCTCCCATTTCATCATCTCATCCATTTCGAGAGCACATCCGTGTTCTCTTGAACGCGCATGTCCTCTTGAGGGGGTATCCTTATCCCTACTCTTCATCCTGACCCCCATCATCTTTCTTCCTAGTCATCTCTTTGATGACTAGGGAATCTTTTCCAATCTAACCATCTCCTTCTGGGTTCTATATTTTAATATTCTTTGAAATGATGCTACTTTGTAACACCATCTCAAAGAGGGGAAAAATGTAGACATCCAAATTTGGACACTTAATTTATCCAAATTTATCACTTTTCGTCTAAACATCCTATCTCGAAAGTTAATTAAGTAATATTACTATTATTTAATTAATATCTTTAATTAGCAAATCCCTAAGGTATTTAATTAATAATTAAATGCCTTACCCTCCTTAATCCTTTTCATCAAATGAATTAAATAAATATTACATTTATTTAACCCCCCACATGTCATTTTCATCTAATCCTAATCCATCTCCTAATCTCTTCATTAAGGATGTGCACATGCCTAATCCTTGATTAGGATGTGTCACATCCTCCAACTTTTGCAAGTTGGATTCTAATCCACATTAACCCCTAATCATCCTCTAATTACTGTTAGTTAAACCTAATTAGTACCTTGGTCAACTCTCCCCATCTCCCAAGGAATTTTTAATTCCTTTTTATTCACCCTAGGCTCCTCTCTTCTCCATGTGAATTTTTAATTCACATTTTATTCCTTCTAGAATCCCCTTTTTCCATGCACCTTTTAGAATATTTGACTTGTCACATCAAGTCACATGTGACAAACTCCCACCTTTTGGGAACATTGTCTTATCCACTAGATTCTTCCAATCATTGTGAATTTTTAATTCACTTTTATTCACCCAAGATTCTTCCCATCTCCCAATGTACTTGGAAGGTACTTGTCCTTCCTCCACCTCATGTACCTTTTTGACACATCACCTACACATCATCTCACCCTTAGCCATCTCATATTCCACATGTCAAGATGTGAGGGCTTGTGGGTTCTCAACCCACCATAGCCCTTCATCTTGACCTTGTTGGATCAATCTCAACCATTGAATTCTCTAGAGAATTCAAGTTTTCCTATAAATACCCCCTCATCAAGGGCATTTTCAACACTTAGTCATTTTGCAACTACATGCTGCCATTTTGTGCACTCATCTAGCCTTCAATTACATTCACTAGCATTTGCATCCAAGCACATAGTAAAATCCTCCATTTTAGCCACATCAAGAGCCATCAAGGAGCACATATATCATTCCAAGCAAGGGCCAATCAAAGAGACACCAACAACAAGGAAGGTAAGACCATTTGTATCTTGTGTTATCTATTTTCCTTATTGTTTTTTCACTCTCTTTTGGCTAATCTTGAGGTGTCCTTGATCTTTTATCATTCGTATTTTGAGTTATTTATGCACTAGAATAGGATAAATTCCAAGGTATACAGTGTCATTGTGTTGAGGCTAAAAATAAATTGGAAGCCCCAATTGTAGATGGAGAAAACATTGAATACCCTATAAGATCAGTTGTTGTTACTGGAACATGGCTCAGAATGTACCCACAAAAGAGTGTTAAACATTGGTTGTTTGAGGAATTTGACACACATCGTAAGATTCTTCATTAATCAAACCTTGTCATGGCATCTAATGTTCATTTGAGCAAATATAAGGGTAGACCTTTGAACAAGACCTTGTGGAAGGTCTGCGAGTCTAACCGTGAGGCAATACTCAATGTGCAATAAAGAATAGAGCAGACCCAGATGGTTCATTAGATTAATTTGTAAGTATATGCACAATTGTTCTTATTAATTTGTAAGTATATGCACAATAGTTCTTATGAATTTATACTTGATGGTAAAATTTTTTAGTAAGTCTCATTTTTTATGTTAATAAAAGCATATTTAATGTCTTCCCATTCTTGTAGTTTTGAAGGTGTCTGGCATTATGCTTTGATGGATGTTTATACCCTACTCCAAAGCTCCCATTTTGGCATAGGTTATGGAATTTGGCTTCACACCTGCTAATTGCATTTGCTTGAAAGTTTCTAAAGCGTTTTCAGAAAATCCATTTTGTGTATATCCTGCAATCATCGTATTCCATGGGATGGCATCTCCTTTAGGAATTTTGTCAAGCAGTTCACAAACCTTGTCTATGCTTCCACATTTTGCATACATGTATACTAGGGCAGTTGCAACTACAACATCTAACAAAATTCCTCTATTATTTATTCTTTGATTGATGTTCATACCCTGTTCCAAAGCCCCCATTTTGGTACAAGTAGGAAATATGTTGGCAAAGGTTGTGGAATTTGGATTTATACCTACCAATTGCATTTGCTTGAAACTTTCTAAAGCATTTTCAACAAATCCATTTTGTGCATATCTAGAAATAATTGCAGTCAATGAGATGACATCCCTTTGAGGAATTCTATCAAAAACTTCGCATGCTTTCTTTATGCTTCCAAATTTTGCATACATGTCTACCAAATCATTAGTCATGAATTAGGATGAGTCTTTTAGATTACCTGAGTCAATAGTGTGAAAATTGCAATCTTGCACAAATGTTGCTCTTCTAGCCTATGAAGGCAAAACAACTCAAATTTCTGTATGAACATGCAATATTGATGTCTTGATGATGTAATAATGTTTTTTTAGGGTCATTTGAATGGATTTTTGGGTCTTAGATGATAGGAGTCAAAATTGCTTAAAAAATGCAATGTTGTCATAGTGTAATTTGTGTAAACTCATCATTTAAGTTGTAAATCCATTAACCAATGGCTCCCTCTTTCAAAAAATAGTTGAGGGTCATTGGAAATGATGTGTAAAATTTTATAAGGCCTCCTTTTGGTTAGCGCGGAAGGTTGATTGGAAGTTTGAAGCATTTGAATATTAAAAATACTCTATTTTTCTTGATTTTCCAGTAGTTTTGACTATTCCTTCAATTGGTATGACCTGCAGCAACATTGTAGAGCCCTATAATGAATATGGTTTGATAAAGGGTAGAGAATAATTTCTTTTGGTGGTGATTTGAATTGATTTCATTAATTATTAAGAAATTTACTTCAATTTTAGTGAAAGAGGGTCTGAAACCCTACCAAACAAGGGTTTGGTCACCAAAATGGTCATAATTCCCATTTCCACCATGGGAAAAATGTAAAACTTGATAGAATGTTAGATTTAGGGCCCTTATTCATGTTCAAATTTGTTTCAGAGTGAAAGATGGAGGTTTGCAAAAGTTATTTGATGCCCTAGGTCAGTTTTTCCCTTGTAAATGCATGAAAATGGTCTTTAAAATGCACTTTTCATAATTTTCTGAGTATTTGTGCAATAATAATGAATGAAAAGCATGGAAAAGGTCTTGGAGAACCTGTTAGAATATTTTAAAGGAATTATGGGTGTTTCGGTGTGCCTTGAAAGGTTGAACACTTCCTTATGCAGGCCTAGTTAAGCCTCGTTTATGGCTTGTAAGTCAATCTTTTGATACATTTATGGTAGGTGTTTGATCCTATGCTTTTGGGAACTTGTGGAGGATATTTTTAGGAGTCTAAAAGAATGTTTCATTTTCTAGTTAATTCCTTTAATCAGTTTTTATTTTGACTATCCTATTGGTGAATGGATGTTTTTGGGTACAAGGTCTATTTGTTTGGTCATTTTCTATTGTGTGAAGAGTTTTTACATCATCCCCAAGTCATGTTGAGATGTTTGATTGTGTGATTCAAGTTGAGTGATCAAGTTGCATTGTTGAGTGATGAATTCAATCAAAAACAACAATGGCAAAGTCTGCCCTTTCAAGGTTTTATGAAGGGAAAGAGAGTCCAAATTGTAAGGGAAACAAGAATTTGTTAAATGAATGTCAAGTTGAGTGTGGATTGAGATTTTTCTTCCTTTTCTCTACATCACATTAATCCAGTTTGGAACACATCTCAAATTGGACATTAGGTCCTTTTAAAGTCATCTATTTCAAATTAGGACATTAGGTCCTCTCAAATTGGAACACATCTCAAATTGGACATTAAGACTAGTGATCTTGCCATTATCATCTATTTCAGTTTAAAGTCCCTTGGAACACTTCCTCTAAACTCTATATCCTTGCATTCAATGGTGTGCTTCAAATTGTGTTTGTATGATGCCTTGAATTGTCCTAGGGTTTCTTAATAGGTCTTTGAAACCCTTGCTTCTCTAACATTTCTCTATTCATTGACTGTCATACTTAAAATCTTCCTTCAAATTGCTTCAAGGTGTTTAGGAATGATGATTTAATGGTGAAAAGTCAAAGAGAAGATTCTGGAAGTGTGTGGAAGTCAATTTTTCAAGAGGCCCTAGTTTTTGGAGGAATTTCATGAGGGTTTTGTGTTTGAACATGTTAAGGGTGTCATAGGAGATTAAAACCTAGAAAATACTTGGTTTGGGAACAATTTAAGATGCTGTAGAAATTTTCATGGTCAGGTGATAAGTTTTGAATAGGGTTGCTTTGGAAAAGGGGGCTATTTAGGCTAGTTTTGGTGGGACAACAGATTTTTGAAAGGTCTGGTCTAAAACAAGTGCTATCAATATTTTGGTATTTTGTGTAGCATCACAAAGCACACCTAATTCAATCATTAGTTTGGTGAGTATTTTGGAAAAGTTGTTAGAAAAGTAAAAAAAACCACCGTTGGAGGCCTAGTTGGCTGGAAGCCTAGTCAAGGTGGAAAAGTGGGTTTTTGTTTGAGTAAGAGGTTTGGGGATTTGAAAACATTCAAGACAAATTTTTTTGTGTCCCTTAAGGGCATTCCAAGGGTTTGGGTCCATAGGAGAAAGATTGGAGTCATAAGTGCACTTTGAGGCTTCTTTCCTTAACGTTGTTTAGAACATGGTTGAGATTACTTCATTGAAAAACCTTCAAGCCTTTGAGGTTTGTTTTGAGTCCCATATCCTCTACATCATAGTGGTATCAGAGCAGTAAGTAGGTCCTTTAGGGATTGAAGAATCAGTAATGGCACCTAAAAATCAGTTAACAAGAGAGTTGGAGGAGTTAGGGAAACCTTGGAAAGGGAGAGAAGGGAAAGAGAGAACAAGAAGCATCAAGAGTAGGCTAAATCAAGGGAAGAGAGGAAATGGAGAAGGGAGAGAGAATCTATGTAGGCTAGGATCAATAGCCTTGAGAGAAATAGGCGAGGAGAACAAGGAGAACAAGAAGACAATGATGAAGAAGAAGAGTGATAGGGAGGGGGTTGGAGGAATCAATCACAGATTCCTACTTTAGGTCTTGCTTGCAAGACCTCCTTGGTTTTTTGTTTCACCACCTTAACCTATAGGACCCTTCTCAAGTTTAGGTACCCTTGGTTTGTCTGGCCAACCCCACTTCTATCACAATTCCATCTACCAAGTTAACCTTGGTGAAATGCTTCAACTCTTCCTTAGCCCTTAATCTACCCTAAAGGCTAATCTATCCTCAACACTCCATTAGTTCTTGCAGGGGCATAGAGATTTCTTCAATGGATTCAAACCAACCTCCTAGGATTCTTTAAGGTTCACTAAAACTCCACCTTTTCATCGCTTTCACCAAACCCTCATCTAGGGTTAAGAAGGCTACTAGTCCATGACCCCCAATTAGGTCTCCATCACCAAAACAACTGGATATTACTCAAACATTTCAAAAGACCACCTCAATATTTCTTTGAGGTCCTTGTACCATATGAACACCTCTCAAATATTTTTGAGGTCGCAAGCTTTAACTGTCCGTACAATGCTTAAACTTGAAAATGGTCATTTCCTAGGGTTTTAAGCCATTTTCTAGCTTTTTCAATCTATCAACTTGTTCTCACATCAATTGAACTGATGGAGCTTTCTCCTTCATGTGGAAACTAGGTAAGACACTTGCCTACCTCCTCCAAAAATCAATTTATCAAGAGCTGGTCACTCCTGCAAGTTATGTGCTCTGCACTTCTTGTCTTCCCTAGCCGGACTCTTCCTAGCTCGCCTAGGGCAAGACTTTGCCAATAGCTCCAGTGTTCACACAAACCCTAAATCCTACCATATTTACACACATGGAGTCTAGTCACTATTCCCAAAGAGTCGTACAATTTGTATGATGGGAAAGTGATCTAAACCTCCATTTGCTCAAGACTGCCTGGTTCAAACCAACAACAGTGTGGAATCCAACTTATTTACAAACAATGCTTGAAAATAAATAAAACAACTATCTAATGACACACAAAGCTTGTAGAAACACCACTCTACATCCTACATGGGTCTTGATGCTATATCAATCCATTAAAGCTTCAAGTACCCTAGGAGGTTGGTTTGAAGCCATTAAAGACATTCCCACACCCCTGTAAGAACTAATGGAGAGTTGAGGATAGGCTAGCCTTTAGGATTAATTAAGGGCTAAGGAAGAGTTGGAGCATTGCACCAAGGTTAGCTTGGTAGATGGAATTGTGATATAAGTGGGGTTGGCCAGACAAACCAGGGGTACCTAAATTTGAGAAGGGTCCTATAGGTTAAGGTGGAAAGCCAAAACACCAAGGAGGTCTTGCAAGCAAGACCTAGAGTAGGAATCTGTGATTAATTCCTCCAACCCCCTCCTTATCAGAAACACAAGAATACCACTTTCCTTAACTAATCTCCTCCCTTCTTCCAAAGTGATTCTATAAGCATGAAAATATATTTATTAGATAACTTGTTGAGTGACCTCTTCATACGTAGATGGGTCAACTCCTTTTCATTATCCAATTTTTCATTAAGTTCATTTTTCTTCACTTTGATGATGAAGTGTCTAAAGCCATTTGTAGTAACAAAGGTATCATCATCCATGAACTAGCTACAAGCTAATACTTTGACATCACTGGGAATAGAGTTCTCATCATAAAAATTAACTGCTAGCCTATTTTTAGGAACTTGTTCATCACCTTGATTGATTTGGGGAGAAGGGAAGTGTTAGTTCACTTCCTCATCTCTAGGAAAATTCTTCATAGTCACCTCTTGCACACTCTCCCTTTCTTTTGGATTCTTTGAATAATCAACCAAGGGTGCATCAAGAGTTTGCATTGATTGGCTGCGAGCAACTTGTGCTAATGATTCTGTTGACAAGGCTTGTTGTTGAACAAGTTGTTCAACTTCCATCCCTTTTTCTCTTGCTCTGCCAACTTCATCATGCTGGAAAAATTCCCATCTACCATGGAAACAAACATCTTCTCCATCATTTCCATGGGACTTCTATACTTTGCAAAGGAATAACATAAGCATGATTATTTTTATCCTCTTCTATTTTGTTTGGACCATGAACATCCATTTCCTTTTCCTTTCTCTGACCTCCTTATTAGTTTTGAGGTTCCTTATCACATCATTAGATGCATGGAAATGATGGTAGATATGAGATCTACCCCTCTCTACCCTAATTTTATTGATATACCCTTTAGGATCACAACTCATGGCAATGTCTACTTTCATTCCATAAATAGCCTTGATCAATAGCTCTGCAGGATAGGATCAATAGCCTTGAGAGAAATAGTCAAGGAGAACAAGGAGAACAAGAAGACAATGATGAAGAAGAAGAGCATGTGTGGGTAACTCAAAGACAACCAACAGATAAGGTAGAAGACCCTGAGGAAAGGAAGTTCATAATATTGTTGAAAGCAGCACAAGGTCATGGAGGAAAGAGTCACATAGAGTTGCCTATCTATCAGGGGAAGATGGATAGTGAAGAGGTGTTAGGATGGCTTGATGCCTTAGAAAACTATTTTGAGTTTGAAGAGATGGAAGAAGAGAGGAAGGTTAAGTTTTCTAAGATAAAGTTGAGAGGTACAACATTGACATGGTGGACTAATTTTCAGAATGATAGGATGGCTAGAGGGTTGGCAAAAGTTTCTATATGGGAAAGGATGAAGAGTTTGGTCAAGGAAAAATTTTTACCATCAGATATTTGATCGATTTCATGAAAGAATGTTGTTGTGACTTGTGAAATGGATCAATCCTTACATGTATAATACAGATCTAACAAAATAATGTGCAGGAAGGAGCAATGCTAGGGTGTACACAGAGATTTCACATTGAAAACTGCATGAAAATGATGCCTAAAGTGTAGTAGCAGGAGATCTACCTTAATGAGGGGCATGCTTTTGAGTTGAAGGTGTTTTTGAGTTGAAGGTGTTTAGGAATGATGATTTAATGGTGAAAAGTCAAAGAGAAGATTCTGGAAGTGTGTGGAAGTCAATTTTTCAAGAGGCCCTAGTTTTTGGAGCAATTTCGTGAGGGTTTTGTGTTTGAGCATGTTGAGGGTGTCATAGGAGATTAAAACCTAGAAAATACTTGGTTTGGGAACAATTTAAGATATTGTAGAAAGTTTCATGGTCAAGTGATAAGTTTTGAATAGGGTTACTTTGGAAAAGGGGGCTATTCAAGCCTAGTTTTGGTGGGACAACATATTTTTGAAAGGTAGGACAGTCTAAATAAAATCCACCCACACTTGAACTTATACCAAGCTCAAACTACTGAATTTAGGAAACTATGATATTCCTCTACAAGACCCCAAAGTCTCACCTTTTGACAGTGGATGGAAGAACAACCATGGACCAATGTATCACTGTCCCCAAGAGGCTTAATTTGCTGATCACACTAGGATTTTGATTACCTAGGCTCACCCGTTCACCCCAAAGCCCTGATTCAGATTTGTACAGACTAATTACAACCATTTCCATCACTCCTAAGTGCCTCTTTAAGAAAAATCCACACAAAACAAGCAAAACTCACTGCATGTTTGGGGTTCTTTAGAAGCAAAGAAGTTGGGACAAAATGCATGTGTTCCAAAAAAAGTGTATCTAAAATAGATATATGTTTTTAATGCCCAAAATGGGTACCCTAAAATGTATTTATCCTATAAAGATTCATTTTGGTTTGCATGTTACACCTAATTTAGTGTTTTAGCACTTATAAGCAAATTTGGTCATCTAGTGCAAACAATTTTCGTTCTACAACTCGTGCAACCAAATAGAATTTTAAAACACATTCAAATAGGAATTTTTATGCTAGGCATGGTCCTCTTTCACACCCAAACATATGGAATCACTCTGAGCTATGTTCAACTGGATCGATCCCTTAAGGATCCAAAGGGAAAAATGGCTGCAAACTTCAGCATGAGGTTACTCGGACACCATGATGCTTAGAAAATTATCGTCTAATCCTATGGGATCACGTTGGGCCCCTCTACAATAACCTATCTCAGTTTTTGTTATCTCAGAGTGGTTTTCCCGTGGTATCCAATTTTTAGTTGATGGAAAAAGTGTCAGATGGAAGTAGTGGAAAGTTGCAAGGTGGTGCAATTTTCGTTCTGCAACTCATGTGACCAAATGGACTGTTCCAACGCATTCAAATAGGTATGTTTACACTAGGCATGGTCCTCTTTCACACCCAAACATGTGGAATCACTCTAAGCTACGTTCAACGAGATTGATCCCTTAAGGGTCCAAAGGGCAAAATGGCTACAAACTTCAGCACGAGGTTACTTAGACACCATGACACTTAGAAAATTCTTGTCTAATCCTATGGGATTATGTTGGTCCCCTCTACAATAACCTCTCTCATTTTTTGTTATCTTGGAGTGGTTTTCCCGTGGTGTCTAATTTTTAGTTGATGGAAAAAGTGTCAAATAGAAGCAATGGAAAGTTGCAAGGTGGTGCAATTTTTGTTTTACAACTCGTGTGACCAAATGTACTATTCCAATGTGTTCAAATAGGAATTTTTACACTAGGAATGGTTCTCTTTCGCACCCAAACATGTGGAATCGCTTCGAGTTACGTTCAACCTGATCGATCCCTTAAGGGTCCAAAGGGCAAAATGGCTGCAAACTTCAGCAAGAGGTTACTCAGACAGCGTGATGCTTAGAAACTTCTCATCTGATCCTATGGGATCATGTTGGGCCTCTATACAATAAACTCTCTCAGTTTTGGTTATCTTGGAGTGGTTTTCCCGTGGTGTCCAGTTTTCAGTTGATGGAAAAAGTGTCAAATGGAAGCAGTGGAAAGTTGCAAGGTGGTGCAATTTTTGTTTTGCAACTCATGTGACCAAATGGACTGTTCCAATGCATTCAAATAGGCATGTTTACGCTAGGCATGGTCCTCTTTCACACCCAAACACGCGGAATCGCTTCGAGCTACGTTCGACTAGATCGATCCCTTAAGGGTCCAAAGGGAAAAATGGGTGCAAACTTCAGCATGAGGTTACTTAGACACCGTGATTCTTAGAAACTTCTCGTCTAATCCTATGGGATTGTGTTGGGCCCCTCTACAATAACCTCTCTCAGTTTTTGTTATCTCAGAGTGGTTTTCCCGTGGTGTTCAGTTTTTAGTTGATGGAAAAAGTGTCAAATGGAAGTAGTGGAAAGTTGCAAGGTGGTGCAATTTTCATTCTGCAACTCGTGTGACCAAACAAACTGTTCCAACACATTCAAATAGGCATGTTTACACTAGGAATGGTCCTCATTCGCACCAAACACGCTGAATCGCTTTGAGCTACGTTCAACCAGATCGATCCCTTAAGGGTTTAAGTGTAGTATGTTGAAATAGGCCATTCCTCCTATTGTTCGAGTTGTGTCTCAGTGATATGGGCCTGATGTAACTTGAATTGTGGTAGTTTGAATGGGCTTGTTGAGTGGTTTGGCAATCTTTGTATTGCATCAACTTGTTGCTTACTATTATGCTTTGATAGATTTTTTCCAAGCATCCATAGCTTGTTCGAAAGCACCTGTTTTAGGCTTTTACCCATAGCAGCAAGGCAATAACCTGTTTGATAAAATGCTTTGATAGATATGTATGAAAAATGTGTTAGCATAGACAAGGCAGTGAACTCTTTGAGAAAATGCCTCAAAGAAATGTGGTTTCATGGTGATGGAACGACATGACAAATGCCATGACAAGAAAATTGCTATGGATTGTCATGGCATTCCATCACCATTGAGACCACATTTCTTTGAGGATTTTTTTGAAACAGTTTGCTGCCTTTTCTATGCTATTGCTTATTAGTATGCTTTGATAGATTTTTTCCAAGCATCCATGTAGCTTTTTTGGAAGCACCTATTTTAGGCTTTCAACCATAGCAATACGGAAGCTAACTATTTGATATTCCACCACCATGAGACCACATTTCTTTGATGCATTTTTTTCAAATAGTTCATTCCCTTGTTTATGCTATTGCTTACTATTATTCTTTGATAGATTTTTTCTAAGCATCCATAGTTTGTTTGAAAACACCTATTTTAGGATTTTAGCCATAACAACAAGGCAACGAATTGTTTGATAAAATGCTTTCATAGACATGTATGAAAAATGTGTTAGGATAGACAAGGCAGTGAACTCTTTGAAAAATGCCTCAAAGAAATGAGGTTTCATGGTGATGGAATGCCATGACAATCAAATATTTTTGATTGTCATGGCATTCCATCAGGTCATGAGACCTCATTTCTTTGAGGAATTTTTTCAAAGAGTTCACTACCTTGTCTATGATATTGCATACTATTATGCTTTTGATAGATTTTTTCCAAGCATGCATAGCTTGTTCGAAAGCACTTCTTTTAGGCTTTCAGCCATAGCAACAAGGCAACACTTGAACTATTTGATAAAATGCTTTGGTAGACATGTATCAAAAATGTGGTAGTATAGACAAGGTAGTGAACTATTTGAAATAATTCCTCAAAGAAATGTGGTCTCATAGAATTCCATGACAAGCAAATGCAATTGGCAATTGCTCCTAGTTATTAGTTATGCATTGTGAAGTAATTGCATAACTGCTTAGGTTGACTTTGTAAAAACTATATTGTAATTGAAATTTTGTCATCTATCAGCATCTAGTTATTAGTTATGCAATGTGAAGCAATGTTTTGAGTTTGAAAGATGTGAAATGCAATGTAATCAATGTTATGAATATAAACTACAAAATTACAAATTAAAGTTCAAAACATAAAAATGTCAAGTGTTTACAATAAGCCATTATTGATCATTGATCAATCTGAAAAGTGTGAACATTTTTCTATGTGGAAGCCAAACAAGAAAATAATGGTTCAAAAATGAGGAATTTGTCTTTTGCACCAAATGAGAAATATTCACAATATGTGCTAGGAAGGAATAAGTCCATAAGATCGAGTATGCAAGAACTGAGAATTGCAAAATTGGCTTACATTTGACTTCCAAACACAAATTTTCACACTTTTCGATGTTCCAACATAAGTCAAAAAGTATATGTGCATAAGTTGTAAAGTATACACTTGAATACATGTAACTCATATCTATTGAACTATGAATTTATAATGCAAATATGGACACCATCAATAAAAAGATTTGTATTAATCAAATAGCCATGTACACATGTACATCAATATATGTCAATATAAGTATAAAATATAGTTACAAAAAAGCCATATAGGCTTACGAGAATGCCATATAGGCATACAATGTCAAATATATCAAATACAAAATATGTACAAAATTGCCATGTAGGCATACAACAAAGGGCTCTACATTCAAAATTCATTTCTCTCCATGCTCTAGTTCAAATACAATTTTCTTTCCCTTTCCTGGGCAACCCGATGGCGATAAATCTGTCACCCATTTCTGTTGAGGAGTGATGCTGCTCCTCCTCCTAGAGTTTAGCTCCTAGTCAAGTTTCAACTATTACATTAAGAAGACATTAATATATAGAAATTACATTATAAAAATTAATATATTTAACAAAATTTAATCACTTACAGCCATCTGACGATCACTCTCCTCGATGGAAATATTTTCACACTGATGCTCAAGCATGCTCGAGCCCTATATAAACCATCTGAATAGGAATTAAACTACAAATCAATAATGGTTTTATTTTTCACTAGAACTAGTTCATCTATAACAACGAATGTAAATTGAAATTTAGTAATTTGCTTCATACCTCCCCTATAAAATCCATAGAGGATTGTATTGCAGTAGAAACACTGATATCCATTGCCCTTGTTACATTTGGCGGTGTTTCTCTCACCAACATCTAAAAAAAAACAACAAATTATTCTATCACAAAATAGTTATCGAATTTGAAGTAATGCTTTGAGTTTGAATGATGTGTAATGCAACGTAACCAACAATATGATTATCATTTTTTTTAAAAGCAATAACCTAGGACAATCACATTGAAAAACAAAAGAACCTTTAGGAAAAAATTTAAGTGAAAAAGCATCAAAACACAATGTAAAATATGACAACCAATATGAGAAGAAGAGATGATCTAGTCAAAAGGAGCTTTGATAGTAGCCAACTGAGTTAAGTATGACAAATCCAAGTATCAAGTGTTATTGGAAGGAATGGAGTAAGAGCTAAATAAAGATACAACAACAATAAAAAATGATGGAGCTAACTTGTCAAGGGCCTATTTTTCAAAACCCTTATTAAACACTTGTCATAGTTTAAGATATGCAATAAATGTTTGACAATGGAATTAACCTTTTGAGGATGACAGTGATTAAATTGATGTCTCCTTTTACCATGAAAAGACTGAATATTCTTTCTTTGGCCTATCATTATGATTTTTAAGTTTGCTCACATGACTTAAATATAATATTCAAGTGTTTATACCAAAGATGATAGAGAAAATAATCATGAAAAGGAGAATATGATGGTGATCAATGACAAGGCAGTGGCACATTTGACAGTCGAAAGAGTAGAGGAATGCATAGTGAACATCATGGTACAAATTATGATATAAATTAAGCCACATGGTTGATGTGCTTTGAATCCTTGCTTCTAAAGGAAATTTTCTTAACATAAATACTACTAGGGAATTTCAATGTTGCCATTGTAGTTGGCATTAAAGCTGGTACCTACAACATTGAAAATTATCCTTATATAATAATTCCCTTCATCTTGTTGATTGGATTGTAACACTCTTGATGGTGGCTGTATGAAATATAATTATGATTCCTCTTCTACATTAGAGGGTCCATATCCTTGATTTGACTCTTCTGAATTATCATAATCAAAATCACTAGCTTCTATATTCAAAAATTCCCAACCAACATCTTCAATAAATTTATCTAGATCATTAGTAATAGTCTTACAAATTGGTTTCCAGTTCAAGTTCATTCTACTTTCATAATACTTTATATCCATGGAGTTCATCCATTCCTTGATGCCATCAAGTGAAGATTCAGGAATGGCGTACATATGAAGTACATCTCGCTTTAATTATTTGAAAACAATAGCCATATCAAATCCATTTTTCCCAACTCCTACTCTCTCAAGGTTAATAATCTCAATCTCACTAATAGTGATTACTAAGAAAGGTAATTCCACTAACTCTACCAAAAAATTTACCATAGGAACAATAAAAGCAGAGGATTTGAAAGGAACTCCATGAAAACCAAGCTCTCTAAATGGTATATAAAACTCTAGTTGAAAATATTTTAGATGAGGATGCTCCCATAGCTCTCTTACTCACTTTAAAAATCCTTGAAACTATGTATTGATTTTATTTTTCCTGTTCCTCTCTTGTTGTTCTTCCTTAATTTCATTGGTGCAGGAGCACCTAGGAAGCAATAAAGAGCACACTAGGAAAAATGTGTAAGTATAGAACGATTTTATGACTTAGATGTATGCCTTCAGGAATTTTTGTGGTTGGAATGATGTTTTCTAATAAGGTCATGTTGACCATAGGTGAGAAACAAAAGGGTTCTAGTCCAAAGTTTAGGAATGGAGGTTTTTGCAATTATTGATAATTTTTGCAAAAACATGCTCCTTTTGTGTTTGAGCGGCCAAGAAGGGCCCATTGGAAAAATAATTGTTTGGAAATCATATTTAAAGGTTTCCTCGACCTTTGTGCAAGGCTGAAAGTACATTTGTATGGATTGTTTTGTTGGAAATTGAAGGAAAATAGTTTTTTGAGTGAAATTTTCTATTTTTTGGTCTAAAAGAAGGCTCTAATGGATTAAATCTGGTTCTTTGTTGTGTGTAGGATGTAGAATAAATCTAGTACAAGTTTTTTGTAGCCTTTAGATAGTTCTTTCAATCGTTTTCTTGTCTCTTTGTAAATATTTTGGTTTCTTTGTGCTTGCTAGCCTGAAATAGGCAGTGTTGAGTAAATGGGGTGCTAGAGCACTTTTCCACTGTACAAACCATACGGCCTTTTCAAAACAGTGCCTAGACACCATGCTTGTACATATTTTAGTTGGTAGGTTTTTTTTTAGTGTAGGAGTTGCTAGCAAAGTGATGCCCTAGGTGAGCCAGTGCAGGTCCAACTAGGAAAAGCTTGTTGTGTAGGTCACAAATCTTGTAGGGGTACTGAGCCATTGAGAATTTTCTTCTTGGAGGAGGTAGGGTAGTGTGTTAACTTGTTACTACATGAAGGAGGAGGCTCCATCTATCCACTTGGTGTGTAAACAAATTGGAAGTTTTCTAACTGTCAAGGGAGGCTTAAAACCCTTGTTTTTCCTCCATTTCATGTTTGAGCTTTGTACGGACAGTGGAAGGCTGAGACCTCAAGAATATTTGAGTGTTGTCCATGTGAACCAAGAACCTTGGAAAAAGAGTGGGAAGTCCTTTTGATATTTGTGAGTTCTAACTTGTTTTGTAGGTGAAGGAGACCTAATAGGGGCTCAAGGGCTACTAGCCTTTCAAACCCTAGCTAAAGGATTGGTGAGAGTGATGGGAAGTTGAAGTCTTGGAGGTTGTTCAAACACCTTTGGAGGATATTTTGAAGCCTTTTAATACTTATCACTACCACTACAAGAGTTGATGGAGTGTTGAGGAAGATTCATCTTTAGTATAGTGTAAAGGCTAAGGAAGAGTTGTGGTAATGAACCAAGGTGGACTTGGTGGTTGGAGTTTGTGATAGAAGAGGGGTTGGTTAGAAAAACTAGGGGCACCTAGTCATGATTAGGGACCTATAGGTTAGATTGGTGAAGCAAAGAACCAAGGAGGTCTTACAAGGAAAGGCCTAGAGTAGGAATTAGTGATTTATTCCTCTAACCCCTCTCCTTATCAGATTGGTATCAGAGCAAGCAAAATATTTGGGATTGATCTTGTATGTCAGAGATAGAGTCTACTGGTTCTAGCATCATGGTGACAAATGCTGAGTTGGCCAAGAGGGTATTGAGAGAGAAGTTAGATCAACTTGAGCAAGCACTGAATGTTATGCGGTTTGATGGAAGAATAGCAAAAGAAGAAGAGGTTGCAAAGGAGGATAGAATCCCTGAACCTAACCCTATATTGAAGGAGGACTTGAAAGCATTGAAGGCTTTGAGTGGAAAAGCACTTGAAGGAGTACCACTGTTTAGTGGAAAGATGGAGGCTGATTTAGTTATGGATTGTATAGAGGGAATGGAAAACCATTTTGAGTGTGATGGAGTCATTGAAGCACAAAAGGTAAAGGTGGCTAAATCAAGACTAAGAGGTTATGCCTTAACATGGTGGAAATTCATTTAGATAGAGAGGGAGAAGGAAGGTAAGCAACCTATCTCTACTTGGAAGGGAATGGTTGCCAAGGTGAAAGAAGCATACCTACCTGAAGACTATGAAATTCAGTTGCATAAGAGGAGACAGAGTTTGAGGCAAAGAGATCAGGATGTGAGTTCTTATACTGAGGAGTTTCAAAGACTTTGCATGAGGTCCAATGTCACAGAGGATGAAAGTATCAAGGTGGCAAGGTATCTCAATGGTTTGAAGTGGAACATTCAAGAGGAGATGGTTCTCTTAAACCCCAAAATAGTGCACCAATGTTATCAATTGGCATTAAAGATTGAAGAGAGGAGTAAGAGGAAGCAAGATCAGACTTCTAAGGGAAAAGGAAAAGGCAGAGATCAAAGAGATCAAAGAGAACATCGTGGTGGCTACCAAGGTAGAGGCAATGACCAAAGAAACCAAGGAGATTCAAAACTAACAGAGCATGGAGGTGAAACATCTACAAGAGGTGGATATAATAGGGGTAGAGGACCTCAAGGAGGTTCAAACAGAGGAAGAGGAGCAGGTAGGTAGGAACCTTTCCTTGTATGTACCTACTCTAGGCCTTTCCTTGCAAGACCTCCTTGGTGCTTTGCTTCACCAATCTAACCTATAGGTCCCTACTCATGACTAGGTGCCCTTGGTTTGTCTAACCAACCCCTCTTCTATCATTCATCAAGATCATACATTGACCTTCTTTCCCCTCTTAAAGTTTGGACCACATCCATTACCTCCACATAAAACTGGACATCCTTGGTCTTCATGGTTCCCATGCCGTGATATGGTTATGCAAATGAAAATGTAGAAAAGTAATCATCTCCTTATCCATTGGCTAGAAGAATGCATGCTTAATGTTTTGATACATGATATCAACTCTCTCTTTTGCTCTCATGGTTGAATATCAAAATCCAGTATGGTGGGCCTCCAGAGTTCTAGTCATATTTCTTCCTCTTCCACCAAATGTTGTCCTGATCCACATGTCTGCCAGCCTAATTGGCTTTGTTTTTGAAAGTTGAAGTTTCTCTTGAGTCACTAGTGTAGCTCTCTCTACCTTTCCAAACTCTTTCATTGCTATAGATCATCTTTGGGATTTAGTCATTTGTACCACATGGTTGATGTGCTTTGAATCCTTACATATAAGGGGTTTAAAACCTTAGGGGCCTTAGATGAGAAAAAGAAGTAATGTTTTTCTTTTCTTTTTATGTGAGGACCTAATAGTGAGATAAAAGAGGACTGTATAGAAAAATGAAAAAAGAAGACATAAAAATTCATGGACCATACTATATCACCTACATGCTAGCTAACAAGGACATGAATGTAGTAGATTTAGGTATGATAGGGGTATTGCAAGGTATATTTGAGGAATATATAAGAATGAAGAAGAATTCAATGGATCAAATTAGTGTCAAATGTTTTCCTAAAAGATCTCCCACACCCTATTAGGGAATTTAATCATTTCTAAGCATTTTCCACGTCCTATGGGAAAGTTTGAGGAGGCTCCAATAGTTGAGAGTTTAATGAGTACTTATAACTTCTTTCCATGCAATCATGATTAGTTAGAGAACATATAGGGAAACTTGATGAGCTATGCAACAAATGAAGAGAATATAGGGTATTTTGACCTATTCTTAAGCATCTCCAAGCATCTAGAAGATATTGAAGGAGTCTTGGCTAATAGATAGGGTTGAGGATAGAAGTTTTATTTTTGGTTACATTGACATCATGTAGGACATCCATAGTCTTATTCTTGGTTACGTTGACATCACAAAAAATTATATAGGATGGAGTAGAATGTAGCTCTACCTTTGTCAGTTCCATGTTAAATTTTTATTATATATAGCTTACTAGTGTAGGAATTCTAAGAAAAACAATCATGGTAGAACCATTCTTAAAAGATTTCAAATAATAACCTAGTGAACCCATATACTCTTATGACTATATATACACAAATCTAGATTAAACTTAGAATTCATTAACTTTAAGTTCTATTTATTCTATATTACCTTAGTGAAAGTTTGAGCAAATCTACTCGCACTCGAAGGTGTTTCCCTGAAACCTCCAACAACACCCTATTCAACATCCAAAATCACATATTAAAATACCATTCGTAAAAAAATGCTATTAACACATGTAGTAAATTTATAATTGTTTACTAAATTTACATACCCCACTGATAGTTGTACTGAAAAAATAAGTAGATTGACTGGTGTACCCAAGGTCAACACTATGACCCTGCAATTTTATTAAAATAATAAAACTAAATTAGTTAATCTTGAATTTCACAATCGAAATTTAATAAACTAAATTCAATGAACATGTTGAATTTTACCTGACTGTCAATACCATATGCATCATGCAGAATGTTAGCCGCCCTCTCCATCCCCATAGATGCATATGAATCAGGCTGCATAGAAGCATATGGATCCTGCATAGTACCCTCCTGAGGGCTGGTAGGGTCATACAAACAAGTGGCTCCGCAAGATCGACACACATGGCCTTGAAGGCCACCACCTGAAGACTCCCCTTGATTGCGCTATATCATGGGGCTAGTGTGGTGGATGACACTCTGAGTTAAGGATGTGATCGCCTGCAAAGTCTCTACATCAACACTCTCCTTTACAACTGCAGGCATCACAATCTGCTCATGAGGCGGCCTAGTGAGAGGTCATCTCCCCTGTCGTGTAGGATCTGGCTATGCACCGGGCCTATCCTGTGCTGACCCCCCACCTCTCCCCTGAAACTCCCTCATATCAAAATAATTTAGGATTTGGTTCAATACAAACTCATAGTATATTTTCCTAAGAACATATTTGGGGACTTCACAGTTATTGCACGGTGGGTAATCAAAGACCATATACCATCTATCATAAAAATAGTTCCTAATCTCTTGGTGGTGGCACCAATGAATAGGAAACGTCTTTGCATTGAGGGTGAGATTTTCATTTGTTCTAGGGTTAGTGAATAGAGAGCACAAATTTCCTTTAGTAATCTTTAAATCTTTTACTTGTTTATATGATAATTTGTCTGCATAATATTCCCTCGATGTTTTCCTCCTATTTTGCAATCCAGATATTTGTTGGGTAATTGCATTTACATTTCTTAACAAATCCTTCAATGAATCTGCTAGATGTATTCTTTATGTGGTTGAAGAATTTTGATCACTCAACGTACTAATAAGATCCTCAACTTCTTTTCTATTGTTTTCAATTTCACTCCTTAAATTTTCTTGAGTGCGAGGAGGGTATTGAGAGAATGGTGGGGGAGGTTGATTTTTTGTTGAGGCTGATTTGGTTGAGGATTTTCCTCCTCTTGTTGAGGATTTCCTACAAATTAAAAAAACATTCATTTCTAAACTAAAACAAACAAAATCAATTTAAAACTAACAAATTCAAAACAAATACCAAACAATAGTTACCTCTTGCATCTCTTCATCATCGTGGTGCCATATTTGTGAAGAAATCCAATTGCTATTGATGAATTTTGAAGAAATCACCTCTCCAAGAATGCGAGCGCATAAGACAGGGTTTTTGGCCGCGGGCGGAGCTAAAACACAGAAAAAATGAAATGAGAAATGGTATTTGGATTCGCTTTTTTTTTTGCTTTTAAAAATCCATAATGCAAACGCATTATAATGTGTTCACATTATGGCTTGTTTTTTTCTTGTTTGGCCACAAAAGTGAGACCATCTTGGTGCACTTACCCACTAATGCAACCTAAATACACTTTTTATGAATGCAAGATTTAATACCTAGCATGTAAATGAATCAAGCAAATCCTAATGCAAGCTATATCGATAATGAAAGACACCAAATCAGAAAATATAAGTATTTGAAAAATTGTGTTCACCAAATGTGATAGAGTTTTGGACCCAATGGACTCTCTAACTCTTATAGGGTTTTTCAACCAAAAGGAGAGAGATTAGGTCCAAAAAAGCTTATGTAACATTCAAATTAGGATGTGTGCAATGTGTTATGAGCTAAATGGAATAATATAAATGTAGCTAAGCTATGAAATTGATCAAATATGAATGCAAAATCTAAGAAACAAGTGATGTTTGAAAACACATTGTGTAATGCAACAATGAACTAGAAATGAATGCAAAACTTAACATAAATGAACTAGACTAAAAGTGCACACCTAAAATGTGGATGGGGACTAGAAATTTCTTCTAAAATTCTTCTAATGCTGAAATTTAGGCTTGGTGGGACTCATTCGCCATTCTAGGCAAATCGGTCCCAGTTCTACAAAACTGAACTAGAGCCCGTTTCAGACAAAAGGCTATCCAAAAATGTAAAAAACCAAAAATTGACCTTGGGGTGGGAATCATTCACCATCCATGGTGAATGAGTGCACTTTTTAATTTCTATATTTTCAAAGATGGATTTTGAAGCCTCCAATCTGCACTTTTGCTTCCTACAGGAGTCCTCTTTTGAAACTGTCATATTTGGGTCTGAAAGTGACTTTTTATTGATATTTTGGCCGGAACAATGAAGAGATGACTTGAATGACCTTGAAATGAAATATCCAATGTTTCCTAAGCCTCAAAGAGTCCTAAATCTACAAACAAACAAGACAAAAGAGAGATATGTTGAAGGTTAGGGCATGGGGGTTTGCCTTGGTCAAACCTCATTTAGGTAATTAAACCAAAGTGATGAAATAAAGTAATGAAACATGAAAAAATGGAGATTATTACCTTGTCATGATGATTTGATCTTGAAATTATACAACATAACATGAAGATTCAGCTCTTGAATGGTTTAGGATGCTAACTTGATGACTTCTAATGAAGAAACCCTAACTTGCTTTACTTGTATGGGAAGATGAAAGATGAATTAATGATGAGAGATGCAAGAATGAGTTGTTAGATGTAAAATGTGGATAAAAAAATTTATTTATAGTTAATTGTGCCTTAGTATCCCGACTATACCTCATCACAGGTTGACATGTAGAAAAATTGAACTTAAAACCTAATTTTTCTCGCTCAAACCCTAAAAATGATGGGACTCATTTGCCACTAATGGTGAATGGGTCCCATAGGGGTCATTTTTGCTAGCTGGAATACCAAAAAATAAGAAAATTAGGCTTATATAATTACTATGATGGTTACTTGATCAAATTATTCCTTGGGATACACAATATGGGTTGATAGAGGACTATTAATGATGATGTAAGTGTTAATTAGGGCTTGGGACACATAAATCAATATGAAAGTGTGATTAAATACACTTTACAACACTAAAATTAGGTCTACATAGCCAAGAAATGCACAAGAGCCAATGTGAATGTGCAAGACACATTACAACACTAGTTTATCATTAAGTTTACATTAAGAACCTTCTAGATTGATCTAATAATGTTATTAAATATATTTTATAATGTTGAATTATGTAGAAATAAGTTAATTAAGTCTAGAAAAGTGTGAAATTCCTTTACAAGACGTTACAACACCTTTACATGACGACATTAGAAGAATGTTGTTCGATTTGCAAGGGTCCAAGACCTAGTGTGGATGCATAAAATACCTCACAACACTAGATTAAGGCCTCATTAACTTTGTTTTATCATGAATTAATCCCATTCCAAGCAAAGGGTCCATGTTTCTATGACACAAAAGCCATGTATAATAGCCAAAGAAAAGGTAAATTATTGTATCAAAATCACAATCAAGTGTATAAGGTGAGTTTAAATATTTGTTTCAATCGATAAATTTTGTAAAAGAGAAAAGAAACAAAGAGATGGTTTAGAAGTAGAACTCAAAGAAATTTAGAAATTTAGTCACCGAGTTTCAATAGAAGAAAATGGACTTTTGATAATAAAAAAATATGATCTTAAAATTAAATTGTGTGAAGTTAAGAAGAAGAATAAAGATTTACAAGAAGAGCCAAAGTTTTTAGAAGAAGAATTTTTTTACAAAAGATGGAAATATTAAAACTGAAAGAAGAAAATGAATGTTTGAAATCAAAGTCATTAGTATGTGATATTGCATGTGGTATAAAACATTTGGTTTGGTTTGTTGATAAATCAATTTGTTTATGTGATGTTGAAGTTTTTCTTGATGAAGAATTATGTAAAGATGAAGATAAAAGTGTGTTTGAATCTACAAATTTTGATAGTTGTAATGAGAAAAATGTTGGCTTGAAAATAATGGATTATAAATGTCAAGGATTAGGTAAGCATGAGAAAGGGATCAAAGAGCTAATTGAACCAGTTATGAGGCCAAAGTATGAAGGACTTGGATGTGTAACAAGTAAATGAAATGATACAGGTTGAAGAAAATTTGTTCACGGAAAGCATTGTGTGCAGTGTTTGCATTGTATTAGGAAAGGTCATACAAAGGATATATTTTGGGATTTACATCCTTGCAAAAATTGTTGATTGAAGAATCATTGTGAAAAGATGTGTTTCCAAAGAGAGTGGAAGAGTGAATCAGTGACAAGATGCATTCAAATGAATTGTGGATGGAGTTATGGATCAAGTTGCCAAAAAATTGTAGGTATGTTGAAAATGTTGTATAGATATTCATATGTCAAAGATGAAATGAATGAAGAGAGGGTTTTTGGTCTTCAAAGAGGTCACAAAAAATGGAAAGCTACAAATAGTGGGAGGACTTATAGTTTGAAGCTCTGAAGATTTGAAGATTGAAGTTTGAAGTATTGTCAGAGTAGTTGGAAGCAATTGGTAAGAGTTAGATAGAGATCCATAGATCTTGAAGATAGTTTAAAAGTATTATGCAAGAAAATGACTTTAGTAGGTCAGCAAACTTGGAAAACAAAATGGTAAATGTTGAAGCATGTGTGGTCGAAATTAATGGGGAGTGTTGGGATATATAATTTCTCCCACAAATGACAAACATTAAATAAGGCACAAATAATTAAATGTAATGTTCTAGAATGATGTTTGAGATAAGGATAAGAATTGAAAAATATTAAATATTTGTAAGTTAGCCTAAGTTCTAGAATGTACTTTGTAATCTATAATGTACATCTATATATTGAGGCATTTGTAATGGATCAAAGCATCAAGGTGTAGCATGATCAATTGTTCATGGCAATGTAGTAGAATTCCTTATATGGTTTTGTAATAATGTTATGAAGTAATAGAAATGGAGTGCAAAAACATATTGAAGGTTGCATGTTTATAAGTTTGATGTGTTAATATTTTTGTATTGATTTGTTATATCTCCATCCACCCCATCAGACAGTGGCTTGTCATTTATGCTGATGATGAACCTTTGCCATCCCATGTTATTTTTATGTTTAGTCTTTGAGAAAAAAGTAAAATCACCTTCTTCCCCAAGCTTGTATGAAGTTATCACTTGTGACTTGCATCCACCTTCAAGTGATTAACCTGCAATTGATTGAGGAAGATTGTATTTTTGTTTTTGAATTTGTAATCTATGTCTCTGCTTTTATCAAAAATAAATAATAACTAAGGATTTATTTTGAAGTAAATGAGAAGAAAAATGGAGAAATATATATTACAATTTTTTTTTGTATCCCTTACAATCTAGTAATATGTTGTTTTTTCTCTATTTTATTGAGAAGCTTTCAATGGAGAACTTGTTTCTTGAGGGAAGTAAGCATTGGTTTTTTTTCAATGTGACATCATAGATGATCCTTGTTCAACCACTACCATTGAATCACTTTTCATTTCAATTTCTTCACCTTGAGAATCTATGGATTCCATGTTATTGTTGAACAATATTCTCTAAGCTCTCGAATAATTTTAAAAAAATATTTAAAATGGTATTTCTTCTCAAGTGATGATTTCTTGCAAAATAAAATAAAATTTTGAAATAAAGTAAACATATTGATATAATGATATGAGTTGATATAAATTCAATATTTAACAATATATTTGAGTCAGATTACATTTACACTTATTTATTTTTATCAATGAACATTTAAAACTACCTTAATGTTAAATGGGTCTTCATTTTATAATTGTTCAAATACACTAGAAACACATTATTACTATAAAAGAATTATTTTTATAAATATTAGAAATTTAAACATGTTGTCTCAAGGATAAGTTAAGGATGTAAAACATACCTTGTTCATTCTTTCCAAGCTTGATGATGTTTATGTACATCTATTAAATAAAAAAAATACAATTAAAAAAACTCTACTAATTTAGTGAAAACGCCTCTAACAAAAAGTCATGGATGATTAAACTAATTTACTTGTACTTGTAGATGGATTTTCACTTGAGAAAAGGTAAGCCATTAAACACCCATAAGATTTATCCATTGCTTGAGGGATGCCCCTGCAACTAGAGTATAAACATTATAATAACTCTAGGATTCAAAAAAAAAAACAAATAGATGGACGAGATTCAATATGAATCAAATATGATTCATATTATAAAAGCACTCAAATTTTAGAGCAATACTAAAGCTAGAGGGATAATAAGAGAAAAACATATAGAAAAGTGAATCACTAAACATATATAGACACCAAAACCAAATAAAGAAAAAAAAGGAATAAATGCTTACTGTATGGACCTCCAAGTTGTTGCATTGCTAGAAAAAAACTCCAAAACATTCTTGGAATTACAGATTTAGTGTATGTACTCTTCACTTCTTTCTCATTTTGATTATCATCAGAGATAATTTATCTTCCTATCCCAATTCTTTTACCAAAAATAAACCCAAGGGCAAGTATGTTTAATTAGCCGAATACAACTGTCCCCTTTCAATTATTAATTGTCTAACATTATAAGCATTGATAAATAAAAAAGATGGCTCCTTACAGTTCTAACTTTATAGAGCTACCAATAGATCAAAAGAAGCACAATCTTAATTACCTCCAATATTTTGGCAAATGAATTTTTGTAGACTACCTAATTTATTTTTATTTAAATAAAATATCCAAAAAAATTGTAAGGGTTGCAATATATAATCCATATTTATGATTTTTTAGTATTAATGGGATAAAATTTAAGGGTCAATTAAATTGAAGATAATTAGCTTTTAGAATATTTTAAATTAAAAAGTTATATTTTGCAGCATAATATTATTATAAAAATTGAAATTGTACTTTATCAAACAAAAATTTATGATTGCTATTGAAAAATTATTCAAATATTAAAATCATTTTCTCAATAATGAAAATGTTATATCTTAATATATTATAAAAATAAAAGCTATAATATTATTTGAACCAATAGCTTTTTAAATTTTTTAATAAAAAATAAATAAATTTATCATAAATATATTTAAAGATCAAAATAGTTGTGTCTCTCATCACAATATTAATTTAATATATTATATACTAGTTTAATATAATATATATTAAAAATAATATTTAAAAAATATATTAAATGATTAAAAAATAATATATTAGATTATTTAAAATTAAAATATAATATTATAACATTATTATCTAATATATTAAATTATATTTTTATTATTATTATTATACAAGAAAGGAAGGGCCCTGATCTAATATAAAGCTTACAACTGGGAAGAACAACCCAACAAAATAGACTGGCCAAAGACAACAACCATTCAAAAATAGTGAGACAAGAATAGAAATAGAAAAATAGCCACATAGAAACAACTTAAGCTCCAGAGCTTGAAACCAACAACTTTTCTCCTAAAGGAATTTCAACAGATACTTTTTAGGAGTACATTTCTTCTTCTAATGTATAATTGTCTAAGAAGAATCAAGGACATAAATAGATTGACTAAGAGGGGCCTCAGACGAGGCACCACATATAGTAGAGGGAACGACCTTGTTTGGAACAACACCCAACAAAACAACATCAGCAACAACAAGATTCATAGTTAAGAAAGGGGTCTCAAGGGAGGTAACACACATAGTAGATGGAACAACTTTTTTCTAAGCTAGTACAACAAAAACCATTAGAGAAATAGCACCATCAACAACATGATTATTTATCTAAGCAGAAGAAGGAAGAGGCATAGGAACTTAATTGTCAGAAGAAGAATCCATCATGTTTTGAGCTAGAACAAAAAATACCACCAGAGAAATATCACCATCTGTAACAAGATTATTTTTCTAAGTAGAAGTAGGAGGCCTAGAATCCTAGCAGCTATCTAAAGAAGAATCCTCATCAGGGCATATAGTTAAATGTCCTCTTTAAGCATTCTTCCAACAAGTGGAGGAAGAAATAGGACGTGAGCCATTAGGGTAGTCATAAGCCAAATGGATAGTAGAAAAATAGTGTGTATAGTGAAAGGGGATACCTTCACAATCCACAAGTTGGGACCAAGACCAACCATTAACCTAAAGCACCACCTCACTAGGTAATTCCTTAGAAAAATAAACCTCCACCAAAATCTGAGCAAAAGAGGTATGAGTGAAGTTCTTAGAGGCAATATCCACTTTTAAGAACCTACCAAGAGCATTACCAATGCCCTCAAAAGTAGTACACCAGAACTGTAAAGGAAAATATAGAAGGCTTAACCAAATAGGCACAACATCAATAGGTTCCTTCAAAGGGTTGAAGGAATGGACCTAAGGTCACATGGACAGAGGGTGAGAATTCCATTCCCACAAACCTTGATCTAAAACTATTTGTCTATCTTCAGAAGAACAAAAACCAAGTGCAAAAATACCTCTAACAGAGGGGTAAATCTCCATCGTACCTTCCACAATAGAAGACCAATTTTAGGAGATCTAGAGGTGTAGGTTAGGAATGGAAGGACACAAGTGGTAGAACCTATAGATAAGGGAAATCTTAAAATAAAATCTATGCAATCTAAAACTTCTTGGCTGAGAGTAACCAGAGGGGTAGTATTTGCACACTTTAGAGGAGCAAATCCCTCCCCAGCCTTCCTATTCCACATAGCATCAACAAACAATCTATAGGAAGTACTTTCATATCATTACATCCCCCCTAAAACCCCACAAATGGACACCTGATTGTAGCCTCCTCCTCAAAAGTCTTTGAAGCAACAATATAGGTGATATCAACCACCATGTCACATCCAGGCAAAGAGGAGATGAGACACAGGGGACCAGCAAGGGAGAAGGGATGATGGCCATTCAAATTTTTATATATGCTACATATTATATTAAAGTTAATTCATTACATGATAATTTAATATATTAATATAATATTTTTTTAAACATTCATAATATAATATCTTTGTTTGCCCTGTGTAAAAGAAAGATAGAATAAAAAGTAATTAATTTAGAGCACGAGATAATAACTTTTGAATAGCTAGAAAAAAGTCCTTTAGAAATTATAAAAATATTTTAGATAAATGCATTGAAATGCAATTAAATATTAACTTTTTGGTGTAAAAAACCTTGAAAAGTGCCTTCAAAAACTGTGATAAAAAATTTTATGCTTAGGATTCTTGAAAAAATATTCCCTTATAACTCAAAAAAATTTATCCAATGAAATTGAAGGAAAATAATTTTAGAAATTTGAAAAGTTAAAAATCTTGCATTTTACTTTAAGAAAATTAAAATTGTAGAACCTTAAATCTGCATTAGCTCAAAAACAAAAACCCTTAGTATTGTTAGTAAACCAAAGCAAACAAAAGATTCCCTATAAGATTCATCTAATCACAAGAATAATGCAAAAGAAGCAAGCAAAACATAGAAAAGTATCATTCTAATAATCAAACTAGCATATTATAGTGGATTGGTGCTTCTATGGAAAAAATCCCTTTCCCAATCCTTGATTAAGCTCCATGATGAAAACGATTTGAATATGATATGGAATGCTAAGATATGGAGTGGAAAAAATCAGTTCTCCATTGAAGAGAGTGACCTTGCATGATATTGTAGATGAGATACAAAGATTGTCGAGGATTTGAACAAGAATGAAGCCTTTCATTTATAGATTTTCTTGATGAGGGATTGGCCAAATGGATGAATGTGGGACTAAAGATAAGCCAATGAGAAGAGGCCACTTGTCAACTTGTGAGTGGTTGATGCATGTGCAAGATTTGGGAAATGTGCCCAAGAGGGGGGAATTTCAAATTTGAATTTGAGAGTTAATGCTTAGTTTGACCTTTGCAAGGGACATGCAAGAGCCATGTAAGAGCTAATAAATGACTTGTTGGATGTACATGTCCACTTTTTTTTGAATTCAAACTTGACGTAATATTCCTCAAGGATGCCATGTTGATGGAAAATGTTGCTTTGAATAAATCAGTAAATTGATTTATTTGTGCAAGTGTGATTATCTAGAGGATGTGACATGCATTAGATTAGATTAATCATGTTTAGATTAACTTAATGATGATTAGGATGTTTGACCTTTTTGACTTAAATATCTGATTTATTTAAATCATAAAAGGATGGAATATGACTTGGAGATTTAATTAAATAAAGTCTTGATTTATTTAATCAATGAGGGAATGATAGGCTTAAATTAAATAAAGTTAATTTGTTCAATTTAAGTGGATAATCCTTAGAGATTGAATTAAAAACCTGATTTACCTGGTGAATGGATGAGTTTGATTAATTTAATGAGCGGATGCATAATGTTAATTTTGTATTTCTACATTTTGCCCCTCTTTGAAGCAATGTACTTGTTGTGTTGGTTCAAAGAATAAACTTGCCACACTCAAAATTCAAAAAATTTCTAATTTTTTCGAATGCCCCAGTAGAAAGAATTACACTTAGTACATTGTCCCCTCGAGAGATTGAGTGAAAAGATTCGATTGAGGGTTGATCTCATGATAAAGAGGTTCAAAATGGATGGTTATGGATGATGATGCAAATGAGATGGTTTTAAGATGCTTAGAATAACAAATCTATATTATACTAAACAACTTAAATGATGATATGATGTGATGATGGATGATATGGATGATGTGATATGATATGAGTATGTGATGGATGTTCTATGCAAATGCTTAGACTAATAGATCTATATTAGGATGATGTACAAAATGATGATGGTTTGTGTATGCACGATGGTTGCACGATGGATGCATGATGGATGCATGATGGATGCATTGGTGATGTTATGTTAGCATGGAAAAGAAGACATCAAGTGATGACAAGAGGATCCAACAAGTCCATGATCTGATGACACCTTATTAGAGATGATGATGCTAATAGATGATGATGATGATGATAAATGATGATGAAAATTGGATGATTTTCTTATCAAGGATTGGGATTTTAAAAGGGCTACTTACCTTATGTTTGATAACACACATAGATACAATGCATCAAGGTATAAAGAACCAAGATGGCATTTTACCTAGTGTGATGGACTTTGACTAGACAAACAGATAGGAGTATTCTTGTTCACACTGATATCAGAAACCTTGCTGGGGACGTACAACAAAGCAAGTATTCACCAAGTTATTTTACAAGAACTTCAACAAGCACAACAGACAAAAGGATAATGATCGTTGCTTGGTTCCTATCTCTCTAAATCCTTCATTTAGATATCATCGAGAGGTCCTTGGAATGAGAACGATAATATAAAAAAAAAAAAAAAGATCAAGTATGCAAAAAAGCCAATGTTCTTCATACCTTCAGCCAAAGGGATTTGTTTTGATAGGATAAGAATCCAAAGTGATCCAAAATGATGCGCATTGTCAAAACAATATATCCTAGGACATGTATTTTATAGGATGATGATGGGTTGATAAGTTGATTGATAGGTTGTTCATATAAAGTTGAATGACATGTTTGAAAATGATCAAGAGTTCGATTTTGTGTTTAATGGTTTATTAATTCAATTTTGATTTTGCGTTTGGAGTTTGTTTTTGCTGATTGCTATAATTGTTTCTGTTTATTTCACCAAAGGATGAAGGTGATCATTAGTTTATTATGGATGATTGATTATTCTAAGTGAAAGCGAGATGAGATGGATGGATTTTTTTCAAATATTTGGATGTTTTTTATGTTTTTTAGATGTTGAGGCTGTTTTTGGTATTTTTGAAGATTTTGCAAATGTTTCAATTTTCCAATTTTTTTTAATGTTTTTGGGTTTTGTGAGATTTTATGAATGTTTTCAGATTTTGATGTTTTTTGAATGTTTTTGGATTTTGATGTTTTTATGTTTTTAGATTTTCTGATTTTTGATCTTTTTGGTTTTTCCGATTTTTGATGTTTTTGGATTTTTCGTATGATTTTGATGATTTGGATATGGACATGATGATATCAGTGCTCTGTTTGGGATTTTTGTTGAAAACCAAGCTAAGGTTGATTGATCTGATTGGTGGATTGATGATGATAACATTATTGAGGATACACAACAATGCAAGGATAGTGTTAAGCAACACAAGGATTGGGAAAGATATCCCCAAGATGATGATGGATTGATGATGATTTGATCAAGACTGGTGATGATAACATTGTTGAGGATGCACAACAATGCAAGGATAGTGTTAAGCAACACAAGGATATGATGATTTTTTGATTGGATTTAATTGATCATGACTGATGAAGCTTGATTTGGAACAAAATATGTTTGGATGATTTGATATGACATTTGAAGGGTGTGTTAGATGTGACTGATATTGATTATTTTGATTTATGTTTGATGAAAGATGAAGCTTGATAAGGAACATCTCGTCAAAATATGCCATGGGCTAGTGATTTGGAATTTTTGCTCACAAGTGGTGGACCAATTTGATTTTACATTTGCCAATGTTCATATCACCACATAAGTTGGAGGGTATAGATCTAGATTTATTCTCGAAGCAAGATGCAAGTATCTGCCCCTAGTGTCTAACAATGTACGGAATGTCATGGATGGATTCTTGGATAAGTGAATGAATGGATGGATATGGATTATCTTGTGATAAGATAAGGTGTTTGGATAACAAATGCTCATTTGGATAATGCTTCAAGGCTCAGATAATGTTGGATAGGATAAGATCCATGAAAATGCCCCCTGTTAAGATGTTTACCATAAGCAAGTGTAAAGTATGCCTCAAACTAAGTTCCTTAAGATCAAGATAACTTGGATGATGGATTAGATGGATGAAAATGGATTGGATCAATGGTTTATGGATGAATGGATTTATTATGGCTAAGATGGATGGAATGCTCAATTTATTACGAATGGGATGAGATGCTTTCACTTGAAGTGGCACACGTAAATGCTCAATTCTACACATGACGCCTGTTTGCTAGGTTTTCATCATGGTCTTTCCCAAAGTCCCACCATAGTGGTTTTCACTAGAGGATGATTTTTTTCTTTTTTATTGTTTTCAATCCTTTTTCTATTTTTTTTGGCTTTTTATATTTTTTGATATTTTTTGGTTTTTTCTGAAAGATTTTAAAGCTCATGCTGAATCACAAGGTGTTTCTGATGTAGATGCCCTTTTCATAATGTGCCATCGGTATCTTTCCTGAAGAAGTTTCTTTGCTAAGATACGTGCACTTGAATGCAACTTTTGGAATTCTTGATTCGCTTTGTCGATATCAGAGTTAACTCTGTCTTTATGCACATGTCATGATAGAGTTCCTTCAGAATCCTTATGATGAAGGGTCATTGCCAATACATGGTCAATGTGAGAACTGGATATCATGTGTGGAGGTGTGGGTGGATTGTGTTTAGGGATAAGAGATGGATTGGTTGATAGTTTGGAACCTTTGACTCTCAAACTTGGGAAGATGAGCAATGATGGGTGGATACGAAAGTGTGCATGGAATTAGGACCAACTGCTTGATACACTTTGTACGTTGCTTGAAAATCCTACTTTTTCTTTTGTGGACATCATTGATGGATACCTTTCCCTTTTTTATTTTTCCCCATAGTTTCTTTGATTGATGGAGTTTGATAGGTATGATCTTTCTTTGTATTTTTTGGTATCCATTTGTATATTATTTGTCCATTATGATTCTTAGCTTCTCTTTCTTTGATAATGTTCTTTGTACTTTGATTCAAATCTTTCTTTTGGCATTGGTCCCAATTCATGGATGGGGTTATGGGTGGATGAAGATTCATGACATGGCTGGTTGTAGTTTTGGCATCGATTTCATCATAAGGACTCTCTGTGCTCCCTATGTTGATGTTTGCTTGAGATGAAGTTTCCCCTAGTATAGTGGTAGTAGTGCCTTCATGATTTGGTTCTTCCTTTTCCAAGAGCTCTTGTTTGGTAAGTGTTCTCTGATAGATAGCCATTATAGATAACGTTAGTTCAATTTGTTGCTCTGCTAACTCTGAATTATACTGTTTTGTCTGACTTGTTTCCTTGAGTGGATAATGTTGGATATCCACATACCTAATGTCCTAAGTATGAATTCAGGATATATCTGATCCTGATGTTGATAACTTAGTTTGACTATAGGAGTTAATAATCTTCTCCTTTTGTGTTACAAAATTTTTCTCTAGATGAAGATCATCTACATGTCCATCCATAGAAAGCATCTCTTGGGTAGATAGAGGAGTATGTGCTACATGGATATGTTCATCTTGCATAGATAAGAGAGTGTCAATTAGATTATTGTAGTATCTTGAAGATACAAATTCTTGATCTTGAATGATTTTAGGGTTGCTTTCGACATGCTTTGGATCAAGTTCTTGACATGGATCAATTTCAAAGGATGGATTTCTTACAAAGGGTTCTTGGAGGTCGTCATTAGACTTGGTAAGTGGTTCAATATCTTCAAGTGTCGAGTTCAGGGGTCCTTTAGTATCTTTAACCATGAGGTCGAAGGATGTCAATATGTCTTGGAAGGGACCACTACTAGACTTTGGTGAAAGATGTTGATTATGCTTTGGAATGAATTCTTGAGATATGTCCTCTAACTCACAAGGTGATGTAGAGACATTTTCAACATGATCATAGGTCAACGGATCATGCATTATGTCAATAGGATCAAATAATCATAACACTCCTTGAAATAGGTCACTAAAAAGTGGCTCTTGATGTATGGTGAATTGATCATCAGATGGGGTGGAAAAATATTTAAGGTGCTCATCGATGGAGAAATATTGATCATTGTTTTCAACAATTGTGGTGGAGGGATTTCCAATGTCCTCAACCATAGGGTCAAATGATGTTGACATTTCTTGAATTGGATCATTGTTGAGTATTGTTGGTGGATTTTTATGATGCTTGAAAAGTGACTCTTGACATATGTTGATTTGGTCACTGGATGAAGTAGACATAGCTTCAAGGTGCTTAGTGATGAATTGATCTTGATCCTTTTTCTCAATAGTTGTCATTTTTTGTGTTTTTGCTTTCATTTTTTGGGTAGCTTGAGAGGCTTGTTGCACTTGTTGAGCAAGTTTCTTGCTTTTGCGTGCCTAGATATTGTTGGATGGCCTTTGGTAGTCTTGCTGAGCTTTTAGCGCAATGTTATATTGTCTTGCTGCATTTGGTTTCGGTGGTAGTGGTGGTGGATTTGGAATCATGTTGGATGTAGTGACAAGTGGTTGAGATAATTTTGAAGTGATCACAGTGGTTTGAGATATGATGGGTGTGATGGGGGTGGTTAGAGTGATCGAGGTGATAGGAATGGTTGGAATGACCAAGGTGATAGGTCCTTGGGAGACCATATTTTGATTTTTCAGGATTGATGTTGTCATTTGTTGGTGTGATGTCGATGGTATATTCAAAGGATTCGATGTGATGGCTCAATTGGTGTTAGGTGGATTGATTTGGATGGAGTGATTGGTGCTAGGTAGAGGGGGAAGCCCTAAACCAAGGAATGATGTTGATATGGGTAATGGTGGTGGAGATGTCTCTTGGTGCAATGACTCAACTATTTTGGTAAGTGTAGCAATTTGATCTTTCCAAATTTGATCTTGATCTCAGTCTTGACTCCCTTGATATAGTTGATTTGGCTTTTGTTCAAGCAGATTTGGAGTGTGTACTTGTGTTTGATTTTGGACAATGTTTTGATTTGGGATGATGTTCAAATTTGGCATTATAGGTTGAAATTGACCATTGTTGATGTTTGGAATATTCGTATGTTTTGCAAATGTATCCATCCAAAAATTTGTTGGATTCATGTTTCGAAAACTTGTGCTTGGTACATTCTCATTTGGCTTGTAGGGATTTGGTGTGATGATGTTGTTCGTTTGAAGGCTCATGCTTTGATTGTTCGGTTGACAAACTTGTAGGTTTGGATTTAGATCTACCATCGGGAAATGTGATCCAATCTTTGATTTGGGTATACTCACACTTGTTGTGCCATTGAAATTTGCAGAAGGTAGTGATCCCATGTATGGATTGTATAGATGCGAGTGTTGATAATCAATCGGCATTGTAAGGCTTTGATAGATTAGTTGACTTGGATTACTCATGATGTATGGATCAGGTTTGTATTCCATTTTCTCCTTATGTTTTGACCTTGTTGCAAAAGTGACCTTTAAGGTTCTTAGGACTAATGACGAGATGAAGGATGAAAGGGGGAAATGATATGAGTATTGAATGTTTAGGGACTTTGTATCAATACTAGACTTAGGGTTTGATTTTGATTGTTTTGATTTGGATAATGAACTTGTAAACCCTAAGATATTGGGTGTGATCTTGGGATGAATTTGTTCAAAGGATTTCTAATTCATTTAAATGTATCAGAAAGGATGCATTCTCATACACCTAACTAAACAAGGTGATTTTTATTTTGAGGATTTACCCAAGTCTAGAATGATATTTCCAAAGATCTAAAGTTTTTTGTGGGATGAAGATGATAAATGTCTGGATGGATGAAGTGTTTGATTTTCTCCTAAATGAACCTAGGAAGGACTTGTTTACTAGACCAAGATAGTGAAGAACATGCCTTTCTCTAAGAGTAATTTGAAATCAAAAGACCAATGTCTGCATGAAAACCATATGACCAAAAGATGCCAAACACATATGTGGGGTCCAATTGATTTAATATTTCCTTAATGGATTATTTTTACCAAAAACACACTCTTGATTAGATTTTGAATCTAGATGTCTAATGTCCCAACTTTCCCCTTATCCCACAAAGTGTATTATGTGGAAACCAAGGAAATTTGAGGCAAGAGTTACCTGAAGTTGACTTTAGTAGAAGCAAATTGAGATGAAATCCAAATGTTTAGATGCCTCTAAGGATACGAATCCCAAGGGAAAGCAATAACATGTGAATTTTTTCAAGGATATTTTCCTCTCCTAAAGGGTTTGCAATTTTGATGATTCGTTGAATGTTGGTTTTCCAATTTTTTTGATTAAAGCACTATATTTTCAAACTGACTCACAAGCAATATAACATCCTAACTCAATTGGTACATTTTTCTTGGTGGGATTGTCTCATGCCCTTCGTAGTAGAAGAGATGATTTTACATGCAACCAAGGATAAAACATAAAGGTATGTTAAGAATGAAGTCTTAACCTCTGTATTTCAACCAAGATCGGACATGGCAAGTAACTTCTTGGAATCTAAGTTCCAATGCACCACTTTGATAAACTCGTTGGATGGACTGGATGGCTACTACAAACAAGGTTCTTAATGACACAACATCAGGGACATGGCACCTTGCGAGCATCCAACAAGCCACTAAATGCTTTAATCAATCCTACTAGGGGCTCTTATATGTTTTATGGTAGTACCCCATTTTGAAAGACACTGTACGGCTAAGGCCTACATACCATGAGGACTTGACAGTTTAGTCTTATCCTTTCATATATCAGCCCGAATGAAAAATTGGTTGGAGTCACCTTCGAGTTTTCCTTTTGGATGTGCCTCTTAGGAAGGCCCCTCTAAAGGTGACTAAAAGCAATAAAATGCATTTTGAGTGTTTCTCTTACACCCTAGATCGCACGAAGAGCAAGGGGAGAGGATACACACTCAAAATGCACCAAAGAAAAAATCACACAATTCAGACACTTGTTCGTTTTAGCCTCCAAGCAATGATGAGTTCATTTTAAAGCACCAAACTTGAGTGTGAAGATTGCCTTATTCAATTTTAGGCCAAAAGTAAAGTTAAATCAGTTTCTAAGTTTTGATTTTAATCAAACTTTGAAAAAAGAAAATTAAAGCAGTAAATGGAGGCTCCAAGAATTAAAAAATGCTTTTAAGTTTCAAATTTGATGCTTAAATCTCCTCCAAGTGTCTTTGAAGATCACTTCTAGCAAGCTCTTGTGCAAATGAAAAATCCCTCCTTTCTTTCCTTTCCTTCATCTTCCTTTTTCCTTTTTCCTTTCACCTTCCTTTCACCTTCTTTATTTCCCTTTGTTTTCCTTTCTTTTACCTTGTACCTATGTAAAGAAATAGAATCTTGTAAGAATCAAGTTATTTAATTAAAATCATTTCAAACATTGACCTCAACTAATAAAATGTTCCCCAATGGAAAGACTAATGTTTTTATGATAATCAATGGAACATAAATAAATGGATCTACAATTTATTAATCTGACTTGTATGATTTTGCAATCTCAAAGAAAAATATTAACATTAACTTTCAATAAGATCCATGGTCTTTCAAGTAGCAAAAATTAATGAATGCATTTATGTCTTCACGGATCTCATATCAACAGGATTCTCTTGGAAACAACTTCGATCAAGTTGATAAATCTGCAAACTTACACAAGCAACTTAGATGTATGAGACAAATGCTTAGGCATGTCTATTTCTTTCTTAGAGAATATTTTGGATACTTTGCATTGAATGAATGATGAACTTTTAAACATGTTGTACATCTAGTCAAAATTCATATCATAACATCACGGTTTCAACCTCCTATGCATACATACACACTTAAAATATATCAGACATGAAGAGGACTGGTCACTATAGTTGACTATACATTAGCATTTGAAATTGTAGATTTGAAGATATTTGTTATATGGTGTGTGGGATAGCTAGGCATCAAAATGTATTGGTAGGGAGATAGACCAAGCGTGTGAAATAAATGTGTAGATTTGAAAGATTTTATATGCCACCAGCAAACTTCCTAGTCTCAGATGTATTGTAATATCTGTCAATTTAATGGAATTGGTAGGTGTAACTTATCTTTAAAAGAAAAATGCATTTGGTAGGTGAATAAAACAGCACAAAAGTCATTTGAAATTTTTTTCAAAGTAAATGCCAATGTCAGTGTATAGTCGATGAAATGCATGGATGAGGCATCTTTTAAAAGCCTTTTTTATTTTGGAGCTGATGCAACTAGTAGGAAGAAAAAAAACTGTGCCCAATGTCCTTCAAGAAACATTCAAATTGATGGGATTAGTAGGTAAAAAGCCGAATTCCATAGATTTTAGTAAGAAGGCAATAATCACAAAATCTCTGACCAGCCTCGTAGATACAAAATGGATTCGTTTATAAGACTTTAGAAGCCATTGGCAAGTGTAGAGCAGCTTTCAAAGTAATGTCATTAGCAGGGGTAGAGTTGTACGTATTCCCCTAGTCCTTCATGACTTTCAAGGCTTTCAATAGACTTTCCCACAAATGGCAGCATCCAAGTTATTGCCTACACACAAGGTACCTTCCCGAGTAGTTGACAGAAGCCTCTCTACATTACCACATCTTCCAGTGCACCAACACACAACATAATTCACTTTTACTTTCTATTTGCTTTCATAATGGTGGTTGAAGGCTTTCCCTGAGTACCATGATGACGAGCAAATTCTTTTGGCAAGTGTAGAAATGAATTCTACAACCTTCGACCAACATTCTTTATGTATTGATCTTTTGTAGGAAATTGAATTTGAATCCTATTAGATAGATCACCCTAGGAAAGTTATGATACAAAAAGCTGCCACACAAAAGTATGCAAAAGTCATATAGAAGATGTTAAAATGATTCTGTGAGAAAACCATACGAAGTTGAAACTACAAAGTCAAAATGACAAAATGGGTAAAGTTGTAAACTAAAATAGAGAGAATAAAACCTCAACAACATTCTAACTATAGAAGCTGGCAGAGATAAAGCGGAAATGAAATTGAAATTTTTCATGTTTTGAGGCCTTCAAACATGTAGAGGGTTTATAGGGACCTCCACCAAATACAAAACATCATATGTCCAATAAAATAGTAAAATGTGGTTCTATAAGATATAGAACCCACATAAACAACAAACACAATAAAGAGACTAATATATATAAAACATAAAACTAGAATAGTCTCACAAATTGTCACTATTATGAAGTAGAAGAAGACTGATATATATGCCCAAATAACACCCCAAAACTAGACTCCTCCATCCAAGATGAGGCTCAAACAAAAATAAAAATAAAAAAGATCTATGAATAGATTTGAGTATGCATGTTCATTACAAATAGAATTTGAAATCAATAACTCTGCTACCACCTATTTGATTTCACCCATTACACATAATGCATATACCCATCCCACGTATACTCGTTACAAGTCAAAACAATTAATAATTTATGCATTTTTTCTACTACAAACATTTGTGACTCCCCAACAAGTAGAAGGAAAGAAAGCAAGAGCAGTAAAATTGATTTTTTATTTCAGGGTCAGGAATCATAATGGTCCATAATAGACCATAAAATGTAGCCAGTCCACTTAGAGAAGTGGACTCCGAAAAAAAATCCTTGATGGAAAAAAAATCTCTAGTATATCTAGAGTAGACATGGATGCAACTGCCCGAAAACTACACCAAAAAGTATAACCATTATGCAAAACTTTGTTAGCTGAAAAAAACCAATCAAACCAATCCACAGTGTTCTAGTCAAACATGATTTTAATTCTCTGTGAGCGGCTTCTGTAGAGAAGATATAGTTGCCAAAAACCATAAAGAGGCCATTCTTATATGGATGGAGAAGGGATTATTTTTGCTTCTTAGAGGAGCTGGGTAAAATCCTTTTGCCTCCATCCCTTTTCCCTCCTTCTAGCACCAATATGTAGAACCTTAAATCTACATTAGCTCAAAAACAAAAACCCTTAGTATTGTTTGTAAACCAAAGCAAACAAAAGATTCCCTATAATATTCATCTAATCACAAGAATAATGCAAAAGAAGCAAGCAAAACATAGAAAAACATCATTCTAATAATCAAAATAGCATTTTATAGTGGATTGGTGCTTCTATGGAAAGAAGTCCCTTCCTAATCCTTGATTAAGATTCATGATGAAAACGATTTGAATATGATATGGAATGCTAAAATATGGAGTGGAAAAAATCAGTTCTCCATTGAAGAGTGACCTTCCATGATATTGTAGATGAGATACAAAGATTGTGGAGGATTTGAACAAGAATGAAGCCTTTCATTTATAGATTTTCTTGGTGAGGGATTGGCCAAATGGATGAATGTGGGACTAAATATAAGCCAATGAGAAGAGGCCACTTGTCAACTTGTGAGTGGTTGATGCATGTGCAAGATTTGGGAAATGTGCCCAAGAGGGGGAAATTTCAAATTTGAATTTGAGAGTTAATGCTTAGTTTGACCTTTGTAAGGGACATGTAAGAGCCATTGAAGAGCTCATAAATGACTTGTTGGATGTACATGTCCACTTGTTTTTGAATTCAAACTTGAGGGAATATTCCTCAAAGATACCATGTTGATGGAAAATGTTGATTTTAATAAATCAATAAATTGATTTATTTGTGCAAGTGGGATTATCTAGAGGATGTGACATGCATTAGATTAGATTAATCATGTTTAGATTAACTTAATGGTGATTACGATGTTTGACCTTTTTTACTTAAATATTTGATTTATTCAAATCAGAAAAGGATGGAATATGACTTCGAGATTTAATTAAATAAAGTCTTGATTTATTTAATCAAAGAGGGAATGATAGGCTTAAATTAAATAAAGTTAATTTATTCAATTTAAGTGAATAATCCTTAGAGATTGAATTAAAACCCTGATTTACTTGGTGAATGGATGAGTTTGATTAATTTAATGAGCGGATGCATAATGTTAATTTTGCATGTCTACAAAAATATAATGTATGAAAAAAATAATGAATTTTGATTGGTTGAAAGTAAATTATTTAATCACTAGTTAAAATCTTCGCCTATAGTTCCTTGGAAGGAACTATAAATAGTTAGTTTTTGAAAAAAAATAAGAAATATAAGTTGTAACAACTTATATTATATATTATAATAATAATAGCATAATTTATACACTTTCAATATTAGTGGAAAATTAGAAACAATATCCAATTCTTTACTTCTTTTTTTTTGTTTTTTTTTGTTTTTGACCTTTATAATATGAATGTAAAACATATTTTCTAGTGGAAATGTAGACATAATATCTGATTTTTTTTCTTTCTCTGCATAAAATGTTTTATTTTTTTAATATTATTTATTTTTTATATTGGATTCATCAAACAGTTAGATATTTTTCAATGGTCAACCATTATTCTACCATATTCTCAACCATTGATCATTAAAGTCAGCTGATAATTTTCATATAAGGAATACCTTTGACATAATAAAATATATAATCAACTTTGTAACTATAGTGTAGGAAAAAGTATTTCTTTTTCACACTTAATTTAGGAAAGAATAATTAATAAATAAATGAGCTTAATGATGCCTTAATTTGGTGTTGTAATATGTATTTTACATATTCACATTAATTTTAAGACCCTTTTAATTAAAATGGACTTAGTTGTTCCATATTTTTGGTGTTGTAAGGTGTACCTTTCAACTTTCACACTAATCTAGGGCTTTATTGAATAATGTGTGTCCTAGGAAAGCAACCTATGACCCATTCACCCAGTTGCAACTAGGACCTAAATTCAAATTATGTTTTTGGTGGTTTTTCAATGATTTTAAATCTACAATTCAATGTTGACTTGTGATATTTTATTTTTGAGAATTAATGTTAAGATATTTATAAATATGAGATCATTTCACTTTGTTTCATCCTAGAAATTTTTTGTGACTTCATGAGCTCAAGGTAGAGCAATTCAAGAGCATTCAACAGCAATTTCAAGTCATTGAATAGAAGAATTATTGAAGATTATTGTAGCAATCAAGATTCCATTATCATGTCAAAGACTTATTGCATCATGCATGTTGTTTGAGCTAATATGGTGGTGTAGTGTTCAGGATCTATTCAAGCATATCTAGGAAATTATCTCTAATCAAGTTTCATGACCAAGATCTACATCTATTGAGGCCACTTCATTCTAGTTTGTAGATTTGTAATCAAAGGTTCAAATAAGGTTTTGTGTGTTGTTACATATTGTTGTTCATTCATCATTCCTTCATACTGTTCTATTTCATTACAAGGTTTAATTACAAAATTGGGGTTTGACAAAGGAAAACCCCCATTCCCTAACAAACAACATTTTTCTCTCTTTGATGTGTGATTATAGATTTTAGGTGAAGAGAAAAATTGAAGAAAGTTGCAAAGTTGCAAGAAAAAATGTCATATCATGGAAAATATTCTATAGAATTTATTTTTAGTTGTCCGATCTAGTGAGAATGGAGAATTTGCAAGTGCAAACATAGCAGAAGAGAACTGAGAAAGCATTTTTTAGGAATCCTAGCTAGGACCCATTTTCCATAGAGTGAATGAGTCCTCAGTGAGATTCAAAAGGAAAATTTTGGTGAAAGTTACTCATCCTTTTCCCCTTTCCAGAACTTCCTTTTAATTACCGTTTATGTCAGATTTGATTAATTTTCTTCATTTGTATTTTGTAGCTTGCATTTTGGAGTTTGTTTGATGGTTTTGATCTTTGTCTCCAAATTCTTATTTAGCTTATACCCTCATCCTTGCATAGATAGGAAATTTGTTGATTCATACCTTGATTTGACTCACCTTTTTGTTTGTTAATCACTTCATTGATTTGGATCTCATTTCCTTGAATGAATCGAGGGAAATAGGTTATTGTATTGACTCCCCTTTCCACAACCCTATCTCTTGTTGTTTTAGTAACTTTGTTCTAATAGTCGATGGACTCATAGGTGGTAAGTAAATGGCCATTAAATTTTCCTTTTCCATCTCCATTGATGGTGTTAAAAGCATCTATTTCTAAATCAAATCCTCTGTTTTGGCACTAGTCTACAATTCATATGGTCACACTTTGACCCATCAAATCATTTGTCACTTGTAATTATTAAAATGAATTGCACCTAGGTTAAACATTATGCATATAATCTAACAAATTCATAATATATTTTTTAATGTCATAGGTTCTATATTTTATAAGTAAAATGCAATACATTGTTTCTTTTAATTGTAAATGCAACTTATGAAGAGTTATTAAAAAAATAGAGGTGATGGAGCTCACTTGAATGCAAGTTCCATAGAGGGAAGGTGTCATGGGTTGGTTAGATTGGTCACAATAGGTAGTCCAATAGTATTGGCTATACCATTGAAGGCTCTTATTAGAGCCATATGTAGCATAGTACAACCCATCAAGGGCATAATTATGAGCAACAAGATCACATTGATTGTTTTTCCAGTGTATGTGTCACAATTAACACAAATATTTTGAAAGTTAGACATTAGAGCCACACACCAACATATAGAAATCCACCTCACAACCTTAGAAGCCATGACTATATGCTCAACCCAACTTGTATAATATTGACTGGTTATTGTGTAAGGTAGGAAATATTATTGTAATGCCCATAACTTACACATGGGAAAAACACCACTATATTTTTTTTTTCTACCAACTCTACAAAAAAATGTTAACCAAGCCAGATAAGATAGTTTTCTATATATGAACTGAGATACAAAGTTCATATAGCAACACCAATGGCATATCACTCGAGAGCGGGGGATGAGGTAGGGCGTGCAAGTGTGTGGAGTCCATCATAAACACCCTCTTGTTGATAACAGGTTTACTAATCATCGTAGGTTCATTTAGGTGAGAATAAATATTAGTTTAATTTTCATCTAGCCAAAATTCATATGTCAATACTGACCATAGGTCCTTTGTTTGAGCCTACTCATCATGATAATTTGATGATCAGTTAGAAACTATAGCTCTTTTTCTAAAACATGGTCTATCAACCTTACCATTCCCAAACATATGGTCTATGATTAAATGAATCCATTTTATCTATATTTAATCTTTCCACACTTAAAACATTGACTTACCTTATGATACAAGTTTACCAAGTAAATAAGTTTACCAAAACTTTGACTAGAATTGATCCATACAAGGACTCCACTACAAATATTAAATTCTTCTAAAAACATAAAGTAATTTGCATGATTCAATTTTATTTCTAATTCAATATCTTATTACATAATTAACCATATTAACTTATCCCAATTTTATAACATCTTAAATATTTAAATTTAATACCTATACTAAATATCTTTCATAAATATATGTATATAAACAGTTTTCATATTTATTTATTTTATTTTTATTTTTAAAAAAGAATATTCAAGAAAAATTCTAACTTAAAGTTTTAATAAATGAAAATAATTTAAACTAACTAATTTCCTAAACCTATTCTAAATCTCTTATCTTTAACTTTATCTTTAAAATACCTAATTTCTAAATCTCTTACCTTTTCTTTTACATACTTAAAAGCCACGTAGCCTACTTCATAAACTTTTTCTTCTTTAAAATTTACTTAATGTTTCTTATGTCCTAACTTATAAGGATCATTTTTATTTATGATGTCTTAAGAATGGAGGTAATAAGTTCAAAGAAACTGAGTGCAAACATTAAACTACTCTTATTCTCCTTGGGTTTTAGGCAATCCTCACCGCGCTTGCACATGATATCAATGACGCTTTACTATTACCATATTATTTAGTAACATTATGATGTAAATACGTGAACCATAATTTTCAAACAATACTGTTGATATTATTACCCTGTAAGTGGATTAACATTGATGGGAATCTTTACAACATATTAGCATATTTTACATTTATACAGATCTAACAGATAATTGAAGAATTAATAGATTATTTATCCAATAGATAAAATTGAAGAATTAATAGATTATTTATCCAACAGATAATTGAAGAATTAATAGATTATTTTGTCCCATTAATGACCGTCGTCTATTCCACACAGCCTTAACATCAAACACAAAATAAACACAATAAACCTGAAGATATTTCAAACACATTCTTGTGCATAGCTAATAGTAGCTTAAGATAAAATTAGAAGCTGATAACTGATGCTAAGACTGCATAGTCTTTCAGGAGTTGAGAATTACCAGAAGAAGAATAATATTAATGGGGAGGAAGCATGTAACTTACACAATAGACAAAGGTAATGATCAAGCAAAGATTGGCTCTCACTAGATTGGAGGATATATTTTTTATTATTATTTTTTTTTTGGGTGGGTGATAGTCTGTAAAACCAAGCGATGTGGACTTAACCAAAATAGGTAGGCTTGTAGTAACAAGTCAATTATCTGATATCAAACTTATGATCCAATCTCCCTTGTTCTATTTGATACAAGTTTTTCGCTGCACATGAAGCGGTCAGAAAATAACATATATCTACTCAATTATCGAGGTCATTTAAACACAAGACCATCATAGAGATACATAGAAAGGATGAAGTTATGCAACAATATTTCATTTAGATACAAATACTCTCACCCAGGCCAATAATAAACTTATAAGCGCTACTACACTACAGACTCATTATTTATATCTCATGGTTGTTCCCACCAATCATTCTCTTACTGGCATGGAGGTTGCCCAATACTCTCCAGGGTCATGTGAGGTGACAACTCTATAGAGTGACACAAGAGAACGACTGATTACACAACCAAATTCGATTTGACTGCCAATTACAAATTTACTCTGAGCACACGTCGACTATCCTTATTCACTCCTCACCTCCTCACACCTATTTAGATTCCCAAGCAAGGCATTGACTTGCAAATATTTTAGAGACGTTGCAGTCTCAAGTGGAGTTTTAAGGGGTTCTCATAGAGGACCATGCATTGCTATCCACTCAAGCCACTCCCTGATGGTTGTGAACATGTTTGTAGATGGGCCGAATTAATTCCTACGGAACAGCCTATTACAGTGGGCTTGTACAGACTTGGGGAAAAGAGCTTCCACCATTTGTGCAACTCAAGTCCACTGAATGAATGCTAGGAACATGTCGCATCCTATCTAAAATGCAGTGGCTATAGGCACTGGTACAAGAGAGAGGCTCTTTGGTGTCGCTATGTAAACTTGTATTGATATGTAAATAAAGTGCCAATTCACCAGTGGCTCTCAGTTAGACCATTAGGTTTGTGTTCCTATGAGGAAGCTGCCAGCTACCACAAAGTTTTTGGGATACCAAATAGAAGGTTATGAGGATGGATGCAGCTACCTCCATAGGCCAAGATTTGTATTAGTTTTTCAAACTCAATTATTCTCGCTCGCTCGTTGTTTTTTTTTTTTTTTTAAAGAATTTTTTTTTACAGCCTTTGGAGCCTCATTTCCACTAGCTGCGACTTAAGAGAATCTAGGAAGAGAGGGTGGGCGTTTAGAAAAACATATAGATGCTACATTTGATGCATTGTAATTTTCTTGTTATCTTTTCCTATGCAATTTACTTATTTTCCAATCTATGGGTTATAAAATTTGTCTTCTTCCATCTAAAACTATTATTCCATAAGCAGCCAGTCAGGAAAGTCAAGAAGGGTTCACACTGCTTATTACGGTGGAGACTAAACTACCCTTGATTCGGCTATCGACTAGGTTGTGATCTTTTATTCACTGAGGCCTCTTTCCTTGATAAGAAGGTACAAAGGATGGGCGTGGGTAGGAGCAACAACACTTGGGATTTCCTAGTATTCTTAATATTCCAGTGTCCACCTTTATTTATCTATAAGTCTCTAAGAATTTCAATATACTGCTGTAAGATTTTAAATATTCATCTTCAATATTCGGAAGGACAATCCTTAGATGTCCATCATTTATTCCCATCTTTTTCTTTAAAATTCAAGCACCATAACAATGTCTTGAATGGAAAGAAAGCAATACATGATTTTTGTATCTCAAATTGGAATGCATTTTCTTTATTCTATAACAGAAATATCATGACGTCCACTCATTAAGCATGTATGTTTTACCATTTTTTAAACTAGATATTTTATTCCTTTACTACAGACTTACCTACTGCATTACAATTGGAATTGATACAGTTTTTTTTTTAAATAGAGTACACATTGGAATTTTAGAATAAATAAATCATTTAGCCTCTATTACAAGAACTTCAAAAGAACCTCCTAAATATATACATACTGTGAGTAAGGGGAAGACGATACAATTATTTCCTTTAACAACACATATATTGCAAATAGAATGCTTTAGAACCTCATAAAACAAAACACAAATAGCCTGACAACTTCAAGTTATATTTCCCTACACTAAATGAACTAAATAAAGGTTTGTATATCATGTTACCTTCTCTCTCTTAACAAATGCCTATTTTCTTTTCTTTTCACAAGCGTATCTTCTATTAGAATGTTATAAAACCTATAAGAAACATATAGAATCTATTTAACACAAAGGAACTAGCATAGAGATTATCTAGATATTTAATTTCTCACTAACAAAGAATATATAGTTTCTTTTCTCTTTTATACAAAGTGGGTATTTTCTTTCCTCGAGTATAATGCATGAAAGCTTGATACAAAATGAAATCTGTATAATGCATGAAAGCTTGATACAAAATGAAATATTCCCACGTACATTCACTGTCATAACGATTAAAATTATAAAATGCAAGATGCAAATTTCTTCACAAGGAATGACAATACAAACCCCACAATAATTTGGTTTTACCACTAAATATGTATATGTTTTAGCAAATAACACAATGAACATGAATGTTCTCCTCTCCCCTTTGAAATTTCTTTCAATCTTCTTTGCTACCTACACAAGAACACAATGTTTTTCTCTATGGCCTAGGTGAAGCTCACCTCCCAACCTTTGGTTGGAAAACCAACCACCCCCGAGCTAGGAGGCAATCGAGGGAACCGGGTACAAACAAAACCAAGCAAAATAATATTTACACACACATGATACACACAAGATTATTTTCACATAACTTTAGGATTCCATCAAGAATCCAAAGTGGGGAATGGAGGGTGGACTACGCACTCCATATGGGGACTCATAATAATAGCAATGTGAACAAGTCAATATCATACTCCCATCATTTCACATGCAACCCTTCTTTAATATCCTCTCTTTCTCCAAAACCCATACCACCAAAACCATTTCTACCATTTCACAATTACATATGGGTACTCATACCCTTTTTGAGCCTCTCCTCTTAAGGAGGGATTAAACTTCCCCATGGAGGTTCCTACTCCATACCATCCCCAACAAGGGATGCTCTCCCCAACTTGGGTGAGCCTATCCCTACACAACCCTTTTTCCCATAACACATAATACATCAAAAACACAAGAAGATATTCTCCAAGAGCAATTTGAAATAAACATACAAATCAAACACAATAGATAAAATTTCAAGCACATCTTTTCACCTACACATATAATCTTTCAAATACAAACATGCAGAAGTAGAAAAGAAAAGTGGTGAATCTACCTTAAAACCAAGCTCAAGGAAAGATGGGTTGAGGATCCACACAACTCCTCTTCTTCCAAGCTTTTTCTTCAAACTCCTCACTCCCCCAAAATTCAACCAAAATCAAGAATGCAAAAGAATCCCCTAACCCTTGTTTTGAGTTTGCTTTATAGAAACTCAAGTTTTAATTCCTTTGAATAGGGAGCTGACATTTGTCAACCTTCCATTCACCCTCCTAGGCACACTCACCCATGTGTTCTCACACATGTGTGAGGACTTGGGAGACTTCCAAGACAACATGGAGAAGTGGGATTGGAAAGGGACTAGTCCCCATCCACTTCCCAAACCTTATTTTCGGTATGTGTACAGGATCATGATGGGCCAAGAGGTAAAGCGATATGATGGTATTTGTAGGGTATGTGGCTAATGACTTTTTTTAACCCAAAATTAATGAAGCGAAAGGGTTTTTAAAGGAGATTAAACACTTATTATAAATTATGCTTTACTTTGAATTTAATAAATTATTATTATTCATTTTATATTTGAATTACGACTAAAGTCTGATTGATAGGATGATTGAAAAACATCATAACTTTCACTTGTTTCATTCCTTCATCATTAGGTTTTTAGATTCAAATTGAACAAACTCAATAACCAACATAAAATTAGATCAATCATTATAGTTAGCTAGCATGTCGCATAATCAAAATCAAATAATCATATTTAAATTAAATGTTCAAATATCCTATCATCAATGATATCAATAAGGATAGACAATAACCAAACTCAAAATAATCCAAGTACTAGATGTCGTATAGTCATAATCAAATCATCGCATAAACACAAATGTCTAACTCTCCTATCATCAATGGTATCATCAGGCATAATCAATAATTAAACTTAAAATAGTTCACTTACTGGATGTACCATAGAGGTGGGCCTCACACTTTGCCACATACATAATTGCTTTGTATGCTACATTATTTCTGTCCTCAAATCATCATCATGCTTAAAGTGATTTTCTTTTGTTCTCATGCTAACTAAAACACAGCTTTGGTATTATTTTTGGTTGGCTCCATTCACTCATAACATGCTTTTTATCTCTAAACAAGTGTTCCTACTCATTGAAAAGGAAAGATCCTATTGGATAGTTTGAAAAATAAACACATGAAGATAATGATGCTTATCTTAGATAAAAAAACAAAATTTGTGTTGAGTACCTTTACTTGTAATTCATGAATGAGCATTCTTACTATTTGATCCTTCATGATATAGTCCTTTGATGCAAATGATAGTTGTTATGACTGTATCCTTCATTGCTTTGACCATAATCACCTTGTTTATTGCATTCCATAACAATGTGTCTTCATGCTCTTAACACTGTGATTCTTGTCACTCGTTGTCATGACATTGTTTACTTATCAAATTGTATGCTATGATGTTCATAACACATGTGAATGCATATTTAATGAAGTAATTACCCATTATTAAATCCTTCAATTTGACTATTTTTTGATTGTGTTCATGGTGTAACTGTAATGACCGCCCCCTTGTAGATTCATGGCCTATAGATTGTACTTTGATAATGATTGATAGCCCTTCCTTGAAACCAAGAAAGGCCTCCCTTTGCTGCCCTATAGCATATATTCATTGTTGTTGTCCTATCGCATGAGATCATGATTGTATTTTTTAGGAACTTTATCTCCTCTATGCCATGATTTCCTCTTTATACTCATAGGATTTCCCTTTGCCAACTCTTAAAATTCACTATCATACTCACTTGGCATCATGAACCTAGCTTCAAAAATGAGTTCACCTCTTGAATCATGATTGCTTAAATGAATACCAATATTTACTATCATTTATCTTGTTTTAATCCTACTCGGCAACATATGTCATTTATGAGGGTGACCTAAAAACTCGTAATCCTAAATGTTGTGTGCTTGTTCAATAGGATTGAAGTGAGATGAATTTACCTTTTCACCCCTCTTCCTTGGATGATCATTGGACTGTGTCTTTTAATGCAACAATGCATGACTATCCTTGTTCTTATTTTCTACTCCATATGACTCATGATGGTTTCAGACAAGACTTGATAGCTCCTCCATTATTTATTAATGGATGCATAATTGAACTTGATGCATCTATACTTTAGTGCTCACATAAACCATTTGTTTCTTATTAAAATGGATCTTGGATCCACTTAAGAAGATTAAAAGACATATCCAACAAAGTATTGCCCCTTCTAGCATGATGGCAGCCTATTGTTTGTTTTATTGTGAAAAGATGAAGAGTAACTTTCTTGATAGTTCACATTGTTTGTTGCATCTTTTGAATCTGATAATGAAATTTGATTAACTGGTGTGATTCCATATTGATTTAATGCATCAATAATTGAACTTGATTATCAATTTGATCAAGTTGCTCAATTTCCTATCCCTCCTAAAACACAAGAGGGTAGCATGTTGGGCTTAACCCTCATGGGAACCATATTTTACTCCACATGTTGTAATCAGTTGAATAAAAAAAGTAACAAACATTTGTCTTATATTTGCACAGGGAACAAACAAGTTAGATAAACAAAGCATATCATATGTGTGTTTGATTACTCTTTTTGTTTTCCTAGACACATATGGTATGATGTCTATTTTAATGCTTATGGAAATTAGATTACCTATTTATTGATGTTTTTGCACATATTCTAATTAGTGACCTTTCATTGCTCTAACATCATTCTTTTTTTAGATGTAGGAAACCTAGGAGCAGCGAGGAGAGAGTCAAATGGAAGCAGGACAAGCAAGGAAGAATGAGATGATGCATGGCAAGGCCAACGAGATTCATCATTCTAGGCAATGACAAGTCCCTTTTCATTTTAGGTGCATTTCTTTCTCTTTATCTATAAGTGTATAGCCTTTTCTTCAAAATCATTAGAATAGTCAGTCCTTCAGCTTGTGAGGGACATTATACACTTATGATCATTAATAAAGATTACATTTGCAATACATGTTGGTTCTCTTTCTTATTGTATGCAATTACAAAACTGTAATAATGCAATCTTTTTTACAAGCTCCTTTATGCACATGAATGAAATTTAGTAGAAAATGATGTATCTTTTAATGTTTAAATGCAAACACAATAATAAGTTGCCTAATTTAGTTGGAAGCAAAATCAAGTAACATTTTTGGTGACATCTGCTATATATTTGTCTACTAAATATCTTGACCAGTTGCCTGAAATGTTATCCATTGGGTACTAAGTCATCTAAAAGTTAACGACAACTCAAAAACAACCTTGTATGTTGTTGTAACTCACTAGACCAATATGAGACACCCTGGAAAATTATTTAAAATACACTAGAACACCAAAGAAAACTACCTAATTGTGCAAAACAACACTTAGAAATTTTTTTTTAAAAAGCATTTAAACTAATGTGCAACAACACTTAGAGGAAATGAAACCTAATCTAATTTATACAAGGTAGATCATACCTCAAAACAGATTTTGATGTGTATCCCATTGACTGGGATAGGAAGAGCTTCTCCATCCATTGTTGACAATTGAAAAAGTATTGTACTCTTTGAAATCGGTAATGACAAATGGGCCACTCTACATATTGTCAAACTTAGTGTGCTTTCCTCGCCTGCTCTTTAACTCATCCCACTTAAGTATGACATGTCCATCTCTAAACACCCTAGGTGTTGCTCTTTTGTCAAAAACTTTCTTTTTTTGGAGTTGATGCAGCTCCATTATTTTCATGGCTCTATCTCTTGTTTCATCCAACTCCATGAGTCATGCATATCTAACAACCATTGGATCTTCCTCCTCAAACATTTCAAGATGGTTCATTATATCAAGAGTAAGGAGCTGAACAGATAAAGGAAGCCTTGCCTCTTTACCATAAACTAGCATATAAGGGTAAATTCCAATGGATCTCTTTGGAGTTATTCTATCTACCCAAAAGGAAAATTTTAACTTGTGCCAAGTTCTCTGGTTATCCTCCAAAATCCTTTTGATGATTCTAATCAGATTCTTGTTAGTTGACTCTGCCAAACCATTACCTTTAGGGTAATAGTTTGATGATGTATTCAAGTGAATACCATTCTTGATAGCCCAATCACTCACTCTTAATCTAACAAATGCTAAAGCATTATCTAAAATGATTGATTTAGGTACTCTAAATCTGGTTACCAAATCATCATAAAAATTTAAAACAACACTTTCATTGGCTTCTTTCAAGGTCACTGCTTCAGTCCATCTTGTGAAGTAATCAGTTGTAGTAAGTACCCACCTATGGCCTGAACTTGAAGGTGTGTTAATGGCACCTATGAAATCAATGCCCCATCTCATGAAGGGTTGTTCCACTTGAATGGGTTGCAATGATAAAATTGGCAACCTCTCTTTTCTACAAAAATGGCACATTTTACACATTTTCTAGCCCAAGCATGTTCATCTTTAAACAATCTTGGCCAATAATAGCCAACACTCATTATTTTCTATGTAGTTGTTCTTGGGGAAAAATGACCCCTAGAAGTTCCATCGTGGAACTCATGAAGCACTTTATCTACTTGATGTTGATCAATACACCTTAAAAGTACACCATTAAGGTCTTTTCTAAAAAGAATATTACCAACCAACACATAAGGGATGGATTGTAGTCTGAAATATCTCTACTTGGCTTTATCTAAACCTGGTGGACACTCACCAGTTTGCAAAAAATAGTCATATCTTACACCCAACCTGCACTTGTTGCTAGAGCATTAGTTGTAAGTTCATCAATAGTAACTAGAACCACCCCTATTTCTGCCTTTTCCTCATTTCTAGACCCTATAGCTAGTTTTTCACATAGCCCTTTACCCCTCACAAGATTTGTTACCTTAATGCCAATGTCATATTCCATTACCCTTGTAATCCACCCTACCCTCTTTTCATTTAGGTCCCTGCTTAACAAGAAATCCTTCACACTAGGGTGAGTAACCATTAAATGTATTTTACTATTAGAAATTAGAGGTTTAAACTTTTTTAGACTTCTGATAGTAGCAAGTACATGTTTTTCTACAAAATTATACCTTTGTTCATAATCTTCTAAACATTGACTTAAAAAGGAAATAGGTTGTTTTATGCCAGCATCATTTTGTTGTAACAGCATTGCAAAAATGATATCTATGCTACCAAAGGCATACAAAATGAAGTCTTTTGAAAAGTTTGGGTTTACCAAAGTAGGAGTTGTTGATAAGGCATCCTTTATAACTTCAAAACTATGTTTGGCCTCCCTGGTTCAGCTGAAACTTGTATTCTTCTTCAACATGGTAGTTAGTGGTTTCAAAAGATTAGCAATATCAAGAATAAACCTCCTAATGAAGTTAAATCTACCAAGAAAACTGTGCAGTCCTTTTCTATGGTTGGGTAAAGGAAGATCCAAAATGGCACTTACTCTTTCTGGATCAATGGTGATCCCTTTTTTTGACACTAAATATCCTAGAAGCTTGCCTTCGTGGACAACAAAGATGCATTTTTTGGGGTTGAGGGATATACCAAACTCCCTACACCTCTCAAATACTTGCTTTAGATGTGAAATATGTTGATCTTTATTCTTAGAAAATACTGTTATACCATCAAGGTAAATGAGCACAAGTTTATGAATCAGAACTTGAAATTCCATGTGCATTGCCCTCTGAAAAGTGGCACTAGCATTGGACAGGCCAAATGGCATCCTTTTATAATCCATGGTGCCCCATTTTCTGGTGAAATTAGTTGTATACCAGTCTTCTTTAACTAAAACTTGGTTATAGCCTAAATAACCATCAAGTAATGAGAATCTTTCTAAACCAGCTACTATT
>VDFB02354796.1:0-26253 GCA_007258455.2 Sequoia sempervirens
CCTAAAATTAAATGGTGATTTATTATTAGTGGCGATATTGCCCCAAAATTTATTGGTAGGAATATAATATTACTAGTGAATATAATTAATATTTGTAATTATAATATAAGCTATTAGTGAATCAGTTCCAATGATGCATCGTTTATGATAGCAATTTCAAAATTTAGTAAATTTTAGCGTACTCATGTCAAAACCCTAAGAATTCTAACCTAAAAATATTTGTTACATCTGATTGTAGGGTTCTTATATGATGTTTAGGATTTTCTTTATTTTTGGTTTCTTGGTGTTCTATTTTACTATTAGCTATATAGTGTTTGATGTCGGTCACATAAGGGAAGGGGAATCATATTTTGATCATTATGTCTGTTGTTTTGTATATTTCCAAAGTTGAGAGCCCATTGTTCTTGTGTTTCCCTATAGAAGTCCCCTCTTTTAGAATAACTTATGAGAACGTGCATAAGAATTTCACTTAAGTCTCGATGTCCTTGTAACTACATCGCTCATTGCTGATTTGTTCATAGGTTTACACTGTGTAATAGCGATGGGCAATGAGCGGTACCTCCCTTTGATATTTCTCATCGCCAATGGTATCTGATCCTTCAACTTTGTAATAGCGAAGAGTGATGTTCTTAGCGTTATGTTCATATTGCCAATCGTGAATGGCCATTTAAAAAGAATATTTGTAATAGCAATGAGTGATATGATGTTGCACCATATGATCACAGATATGTTGTAATAGGTAGTTCTCACATTAGCGATGTGCGATTAACCCTATAAAAAATGTAAACTATTTATAGTTGATTGCTTGCACAACATATGAGAAGAATCAGTGATGAATGGAGGCCTTATCACTCATAACTAATTTATCTCAGAACTTAAGTTCTAAATTAGTGATAAGCGATGGAGCCTTTTAGAAGGGTTTTTCTTTCACTAATTTTGATATGATCTTATGGCAATATCTTTGGGGCCATTTGTTCTATGCAGGTGCACATGTCCAAGATTTGGTGTTCTCATAGTACATCTCATTTCTGATGCAATTCTAGGGATAAAGTGGGAATTGGAAAAAACCATTAATGAAAGGAGTAATGGCGCAACATACTAGGGGATCTCATGCAAAGAAAGAGGGGGATCAACGAAAGAAATTGATGATCGTTGATAAAAATTTAAAGCAGGATGATCCAACGAACATAAAACCATCACATAGGTAATTTCATCACTAATGAGCACCTTAGGATTAGGAAAGGATCAGTGATGAAGTGCGGAGGAGTGCAAGGAAAATTTCTCTCTAAACTGGTCTTATGTACTTCACCAATATTAATGAAGAGCATGGATTAGGTTAGTGATACATGCCAAATTGTCAGGACATATATGATTAAATCAGGGTTGAGGAATAACATGTCAATATTTGAGGTAGCATCATTGTTTTCAAGAAGCAAGTTGATAATAGTTAAAAAATGATGCTGATGGCCACCTTAGATGAAAATTTAATTTCTCTCAAATGAATGTTCTAGATTTAGAGCCAAATTGATAGGCTACTAGTTCACTCACACAAGGAGTTCTACATCATTAATTTTGCATGCTCGAAATCTCTATTTAATGAAAAATGATCGATGATTATTCTCATTATCTTTTTAGTCTATAGTGTGTGTTAGGCTAAGTGTGAAGGGTTGCTGGTCAATTTGTGGTAGAATTTTCTCATCCTAGTTGGGTTGGTATGAAATTGAGCTATTTGGTCTACTTAGGACTTTTATTTCTTGAATTGGTCATTATCACTGGGATTGGGGTGTTTTTCTTGGGGGTGTTGAACCAAAAGACCTTTTAATTATCATTTTGTTAGCTCTAACAAGATGGAAAAAATTGATCAATCATCTTTTCCTGTTAGGATGTCTAGTCAGTTAAGTATGTCAAAATTTCATGAGGAGGTAACCAATCTGGAAACCGTGGTTTCCCCTGAGATTGCAAAAGGAAAAAGGAGGCCTAGAGGCCATAAGAAGAAGACAATTGTGCAGAGTACTTATCACTTGATAAATAGGACCCTTCTAGGAGAAGCAGTTGAACTCAAAGGAAAGGAACTAGCATTGTCAATGAAGAAGGCCAGAAAGAAGAAGAAAAGTTACCAGACCAGCTAGGGAAAGTAGAGATCTCTTATTGTGCTTTCCAATACTCCTTTAGATGTTGAAGTTGAGATAGACTCAAACTATGGCTAGTATGTCCATTCCTTGGTTCCATATGATAGTTCTAATGATGACGCACTAGTAATACCTCAAATTGCAATAAGGACTAGAAGTGGTTGGGAATTTTTGGATGTCGATGACTTTGAATAAGGGTCACCTCCTCTTTTGGTTTTTAATGACACCATGGTCGTTACATAGGAGGTATTTTTTTTCATGTGTCCATGGTTTGTCTTTTGCTTTCCCGTGCTGATGTGGATGTTTTCTAGATGATATGAACTGAATCCTTTTTGTTCCCAAAAATGAATGTTGTCATAGTGACAACTAGCATTATACACATCTTTTTTTCCTCCTCGGTTCTGAAATGATTACATATGAAACCGCCTGGGGAATCCTTCGAGGAGTTAGTTGGAATTAGGTTTTGAAATGAACTTAAAATGAAAATAAAATTGTAATTCAATCGGGTGCTTGTTGCTCGCCTATTTATATAAAGGGGATTTCATGGCTAAAAATAGAGAGAGTTCAGAATTTTGAGTCTAGAATTAGGTCACAGCAGATACTAAGCTCTAGTAGTAGAATAGAATGTAAATACATACTCTAGTAAGATATATTAGAAGCAAGTCTAAGATGAAAGTTATACTGCGTATAAATCTTGAATATGTTTTACAATGAAATATCAGAAATGAAGAAGAATTTTAGTTTTCAAAATTTTACTCTCCTCTGTGTTTTCTCCCAAGTTATGAATGAACATTGTTAATGAAAGCTTCACTTGTCTTTTTTCATTTACACAGAATGTATGAATTTTTTTTGCGCTTCAATTCAATGAATTGATTAAATGTTGAAATAAGCTCATTGGTTTGTGAGAAAAGCATATAGGATTTAGTAAGGAAGTGATATTCTAAAAATATAGTGAGTTAGATGTTACAAAGTAACACTCTAATGGTCCAGTAATTTCTGAATTTCAATTAAGATTGTATTACCGGTTCATTACCGGTTATACTTTTTCTCCCTTAGATGAAGCAACGACTATCTAGTTAGTTTATCCTATGGTCAGTTGAGACAGTATTGAATTGGGCCTAGGATTTAAAATGAAGAATGATTTGACATACTTTAAATTATAATGTCCCAACTTTAAGTATGAAGGAGTGCTTCTTGAAAATAAATAATTCTATCTAATATTTTCCAAGCTTTTGGTGAGGTGATTTTCATGAAATTGTGCATCTTTTTGAGGAAATACTCTTAACAAAGCATGAAATATTATGAGTATATAATGGATTACCCTCCCTGGATTTCATAGAGCGTGAAGAGAAGAAGTAAATTAGTAACTACTCTACATAAGTGTTGGCCAATTCTCACCCTAGCTAATAATTGGGTCGTGGCAAGCTCATAGGTTAGGATTGAGATTAAGTTTGGTTCTAAAAAAATAACCAACAAAAATGGTGACTCCATTGGGGACACTTGTGTATCCTTGATACAAATATTTCAAAGACCATTTTAAAGAGTCAAGACAAAGTGAACATCTAGTTCAAGTGTTGAAGAAGTTTCAAATCTTCAAGGTGGTTTGTGTGGCCCTATGGTGACTTTGATGGAAGAAATCAAATAAAGATATCCTTGCTTCAAAGTTTTTCCTCTTGTTGAAGAGGTAGTGACTTTTCTCTACAATTTTTACACATGAAGGGTTGTTGTTTGTAACCTGAAAAATCTCTATTCAAAGTTACAACGACTAGAGGTGTGAAGGTACATGGTTCTCTACATATTTTCATTTATTGAACCTATCATATGGATTGCGTATGTTGTTCCACTTGAAGTTTTATTCATAAAGTAGCAAGTATGGATGGTTAGAATAAAGTAATATATCTCAAGGATTGGTATCTATTTACATTTATTCTTCAATTTGTCATGGTTATGATTGTGCACCCTTAGTTGCAATTAAAATTGCATACATCCATGGATTATAAAAGAGAAATAACCATGCCATTAGAAACTTGGATGCATATTGTCAAGAAGGTTTAGAAGTTTGAAAATCCTCAGATAGTTGATACCAAAGGAAGCATGAACCTAAGTGTGAATAAGCCTAGGATTAGGCCAGAATGGAAAGTTGTATTCAAAAAGGGAGTTAGAGAGTTAAGCAAAAGGCACCTGATTGCTATACAAGTCCAGTTAAGAGATAATCATACTAGATTTTCTAGTCAAGTTGTTACACCTTTTATCAATTCTTTTGACTCATTATATGACCAAATAGACTTGTCATGGATTGATTATAAGGTTAAAAGTATGCCATATCAAGTTTATAAGCAAATTCCTAGGTTTAATGGATATACTATATATGAAGGAGATGCACATGTCCAAAATTTATATAATTTCATGGTGAAACATTCATTTGGAGATTAGGATATGTGGATGATATTTTTTGTTAGATCTCTTGAAGCTAAAGCTAGGGATTGGTACTTAATTTTTCTTGAGAAATCTTTTCCATGCTAGGATAGATTGGTGGATGCTTTTAGGCAAGAATTTGCAAAAGAACCTTCTGATCTTGTCACAAGGTTAAAGAATCTCAAGAAACAAGATGAAGAGTCAACAAAATGCTTTCAGTCATAGGTTTGTTGTTGCTCTTTTACTAATTCCTAAAAATTTTAGACCTAGTACATTAGATTGCATTCATATGTATTTTGAAGCTTTTGAGGAGGGATCAAGTGCATTGTTGAAGGATTGTAGAATATTAAGTATGCAAATGGCTTACACATGTTTAGATAATATGGAAAAGATGAGGAATGAATATGTGGAAACTCTTATTTCTTCAGTTATGGGTAAACATGTTGATGTAATCAATAGTTGTATGAGTACAAAAGATCAGATACATGTAGTTTCAAATACAGACAAGTGCATGATTAAGAAGGAAGAAATTATGAATGATACAATGTCTTCCATTGATGATCATGACAGTGAAAATGTTTGTGTCTATCCTCAAGAGGATGAGCAACTCAATGATGACACCAAGTCCAATATTGAAATGCTAAAAGAGGAGGATTTTTGTTATGACACCCACTCCATTGAGTTTTTAGATTTTGATGATGGTGATATCATGGTACACTTTGAATCACAACTTGGTGATGAATGTAGTTCTAGTGGAAGTCATTTTCCTTCCAGTTATGAACTAGTTGGTCAGCATGGTGATAATGTGGGTAATGAAAAACAACCATTTGATTCTAATAACGCATTGTATGATAAGCATGAAAGTATCCAAGATGATGTAAGTTCAAATTTTTTTTTTGATGAGTTAGAAACAAAAAATAACCATGAAGCTTATACATATGATAAGCTAAAATATGAAATTCCCAATACAACATTGAATGAGCACCTATTTCTTGTTTTAAATGAGCCTAGTTATGAGTTTTTTCATGTGGATATAGAGGCTAATTTAAATAAGGAATCAAATTATCTTTTAGAACTAGAATTACTCACTTTTGAACAAGCATTAGATTTTGAAGATGTTGATATGTTATTTTTAGAAGATGACAGAGTAAGTAAGAACAAGGACAGGGTAGATATTATTGATGATTCTCTACACCTACATATTGAGGCACAGTTACAATATGTGCCAATGTATGAGTTTTTTTTTCTATAGACACTTAGAAATAGTTTACATAATGAGAAAAAATTTGTAAACAATTCCCATGATTGTTTCACTTGGAAAAATATGAGTGCCAGATTCTTCAACTAGATGAAGGTTCCTTGCATTGTGGTAATAGGCAAGACATTGAGGAAGGTTTTTTAAACATCAACAATGTTTTGAATGATAAAAATTATAAGTTACTACCACATGCAACGTAGTATTATAAGGATATACCTAATTCCCAAATGCATGGTAGTTGCAAACTTGTTATATATGCTAGCATAATTGGTTGGGAATATTGCAATAATGTTTTCAGATTGGATTTAGTGAGGTGTGATGAGAAACTTTTTTATTATAGAGGTAAGAGCAGACCTACATTTTTGGGTGGCCTTGGGCCATCAGGTATGAAAGCAACTTGTCAAACCAAAGTGGTTGGGGAAATGGGATTTTGGGCTCCTATTTCCAATGGAGTAGGCACTAGGTCTACTTCTCCCGAGGAAGATCTAAATTCTTGCTTTGTTCACTAAGTAATAGATGTCCCTAGAAGAGCCATTGATGGCACTTTCAAAGGCCACTATAAGTGCAGTATGTATTTATTAAAAACCTAAAATTCTAACCCTAAAAATATTTATTACATGTATTATAGGGTTCTTTATCTGAGGTTTAGGGTTTTATTTATTTTTGGTTGCTTGAAATTCTATTTTTGATGTTGGCTATAGTGTCTATTATCGGTCACATAAGAAGGGAATCATCTTTTGATCATTGTAATCTTTTGATTGCATATTTCCAAAGTTTTGAGCCCACTGTTCTTGTATCACTCTAGAGAATTCCCCTCTTTTAGAACAACTTATGAGCATGTGCATAAAACTTTCACTTAAGTTCTGATGTCCCTTGTAAATATGTCACTCATTGCTGATTTGTTTATAGGTTTACACTATGAAATAGCGATGAGCGATGAGTGATACCTCTCTTTGATATCGCTCATCACCAATGGTATCCAATCCTAAAACTTTGTAATAGCGATGAGTGATGTTCTTAGCCTTATGTTCACATCGCCCATCATAGATGACCATTTAAAAAGAAAATTTGTAATAGCGATGAGCAATATGATGCCACACCGTATGATCCTGGATAAATTGTACAATGTTATTCTCACATTAGCGATGTGCGATGACCCTATAAATAATGTAAACCATTCATCGCTGATTGCTTGCACAATATATGAGGAGAATCAATGATTAACAAAGGCCTTATCGCTCATTGCGGATTTATTTATGAACTTAAGTTCTAAATTAGCGACAAGCGATCAGTGATTTCTAAAAGGATTTTTCTTTCACTAATTTTGATATGATTTTATGGGAAATATATTTGGCACCATTTGTTCTATACAGGTGCACGTGTCTAAGATTCGTTGTTTTCACAATGTCTCTCCTCATTGATGTGTTCCTAGGGATAAAGTGTGAATTGGCGATCACAATTAATGAAAGGAGCAATGTGGCAGCATCCAGGGGGATCTCGCGCAAAGCAAGAAGGGGATCAGCGAAAGAACTAGATGACCATTGATAAAACTTTAAAGTAGGATGATCCAATGATCAAAAAACCATCACATAAGTTGTTTCATCATTAATGAGCACCTCGGGATTAGGGAAGGATCAGCGATGAAGCGAGGAGTGCAAGGAAAGTTTCTCTCTAAACTAGCCTTATGTACTATGTTGATATTAATGAAGAGCACATATTAGGTTGGCAATACATTCCAAATTGTCAGGACATATATGATTAAATCAGGGTTAAGTAATAATGTGTCAATATTTGAGATAGCATCACTGTTTTCAAGAAGCAAGTTGATAATAGTCAAAATATGATGCTCATGGCCACCATAGATGAAATTTTAATTACTCTCAGATGAATAGTCCAGATTTAGAGCCAAATGGATAGGCTACCAGTTCGCTTGTGTAAGGAGTTCTACATCATTAATTCTACATGCTCGAAATCTCTATTTAATGCAGAATGATCGATGATTATTCTCATTATCTTTTTAGTCTATGGTGTATGTTAGGCTAAGTGTGAAGGGTTGTTGGTCAATTTGTGGTGAGGGTACACATCCTAGTTGGGTTGGTATGAATTTGAGTTCTCTAGTACGGGTATGTGAAGGATCATCATGAAAAATAGGCCCATAGAGTGGCAAAAAATTAGAATTAATTATGATTTTTTTTATTACAACTTTAAAAAATATAAAAAATCATGTCTAACCACCTTAACTTGGTCAAAACTTCATGAAATTCAATTTTCTTTTAATCCTATGATATATGGCATAGAATGTGATGCATGTTTTCGATTCAAAAAATATGACACTATTAGAAAGCTATAGATGTTTTTCAATTATCCTATCAATCAGGACTTTAGCTGTAGTTCAAATAGAAAATGAATAATAATTATCTATTAAATTCAAGTAAAGCATAATGGGTATGCGGCGAGGATCATGATGGGTAAAAAGTGGCAATATGATGGGTATTTGTAAGGTATGTGGTGATGACTGCTTATACCCCAAAATTGATGAAATGAAAAGGGTTTTAAAAGGATATTCTGTTTCCGCAACATAGATTATTCTTTACTTTTGAATTTAATAAATAATTATTATTCATTTCCTATTTCAATGCGACTAAAGTCTAATTGTCAAGCTGATTGAAAAACATCTATAACTTTCAAATGTTTTATCACATTTTTGGAATCCAAACATGCATCACGACTCTATGGATTAAAATAAAAAATGAATTTCATGGCTATTGGTGGCTGAATAGATGATCAATTATCACAGTTTTATATTTTTTAAAGTTGTAAGAAAAATCATAATTAATTATTTTCTTGGAAAAAATTACAAAAATATGCATCACATCGAGGACATCAGTCCTCTACTTATTTCTAAAATCTTATAAAACATATTATCATTTTATTGGTTAGGGTGATCCCGGTGAACCATTATTTCTTATTTTTTCCCCACGAAATTTAAAGTACTATTGCATTAAAATTTCAAATTTTCGCAAATGAATTTTTTCCTTTTTAAAAATAAACCTAGTAGTTTAGAAACTACATTCAATTTTTCTCTGAGATTCTATTCTTACATATTTTGAAATAATATAGAATGCTTATTCAATTTTTCGTCGGGTGCCTAACTCTAATTTTTCTAAATTTTTGCCATAGGGCCTATTTTTTTCATGATAATCCTATACATACCCTAATATATATTGGTGGAAAGATGAAAATCTCCTTTCAAAACCCTTTTCGTTTCATCAATTTTGGGTAAAAAAAGAGTCGTCAGCCACATGGGCCATCATATCACTTACATATTGCCACTTTTTGGCCCATCATGATCTTGCACATACCAATCTACTTAGGACTTTTATTGCTTGAATTGGTCATTATCACTGGGATTGGGGTGGTTTTCTTGTGGGTGTTGAACCAAAAGACCTTTTATTTATCATTTATTTTATCTCTGACAAGATAGAAAAAATTGGTGAGGCAACTCCGCCTATTAAGAGGTCTAGTTGATTAAGTATGTCAAAATGTCATGAGGAGGTAACCGAACAAGAAACCATTGTTTCCCCTGAGATCATTGCAAAATGAAAAAGGAGGGCTAGAGGCCATAAGAAGAAGACAATTGTGCAGAGTACTTCTCACTTGAGAAATAGGACCTTTCCAGGAGAAGCGGCTAAACTCAAAGGCAAGGAATTGGTGTTGCTAGTGAAGAAGGTTAGAAATAAGAATAAAAGTTACCAGACCAGCAAAGGAAAGCATAGCTCTCTTATTGTGCTTTTCGATACTCCTTCAGATGTTGAAGCTAAGATAGACTCAGACTATGGCCAATATGTCCATTCCCTAGTGCCATATGATAGTTCTGATGATGACGTACTGGTAATACCTCCAATTGCAAAAAGGACTAGAAGTGGTTGGGAACTTTCGGATGCTGATGACTCTGAATAAGGGTCGCCTCCTATTTTGTTTTTTGATGACACCATGGTCATTGCATAGGAGGTATTTGTTTTCATGTGTCCATGGTTTGTATTTTTCTTTCCCGTGCTAATGTGGAGGTTTTCTAGATGATATGAATCAAATCCTTTTTGTTCCCAACAATGAATGCTATCATAGTGATGGCTAGCATTATACACATGTTTTTTGCCTCGCCTATTCTAAAATGATTACGTATGAAACTGCCTATGGAGTCCTTCGAGGATTTAGTTGGAATTAGGTTTTGAAATTAACTCAAAATGAAATTGTAATTCAGTTGGGTTCTTGTTGCTTGCTTGTTTATATAAAGGGGATTTCATGGCAGAAAATAGAGAGTTTAGAATTTTGAGTCTAGAATTAGGTCATAGTAGATACTAAGCTCTAGTAGTAGAATATAATGTAGATAGATACTCTAGTAAGATATATCAGAAGAAATTCTAAGATGAAAGTTATACTGCGTATAAATCTTGAATATGTTTTACAATGAAATATCAGAAATGAAGAAGAATTTTACTTTTTTAGAATTTTACTCTCCTTTGTGTTTTCTCCCAAGTTATGAATGAACACTATTAATGGTCCAGCTTCATTTTTTTTTGTCATTTTCATAGAATGTATGAATTTTTTTTGCGCTTCAATTCAATGAATTGACATAAATGTTGAAATAAGCTCATTGGTTTGCGTGAAAAGTATACAAGATTTAGTAAGGAAGTGGTATTCTGAAAATACAATGAGTTAGATGTTACAAAGTAACACTCTAATGCTCCACTAATTTTTGAATTTCAATTAAGATTGTATTACCAATTCATTACTAGTTATACTTTTTCTACCTTAGATGAAGCAATGAGTATCTGGTTAGTTTATCTTATGGTCAGTTGAGACAGTATTGAATTGGGCCTAGGATTTAAGATGAAGAATGATTTGACATACTTTAAATTATAACGTCCCAACTCTAAGTTGGAAGGAGCACTTCTTAAAAATAATTAAGACTTATATCTAAGGTTTTCCAAGATTTTGGTGAGGTGATTTTCATGAAATTGTGTGTCTGTGTGATGAAATACTCTGAACTAAGCATGAAATATTATGAGTGTATAAGGGATTACATTCCCTAGGTTTCATAGAGCCCGAAGAGAAGTAAAGTAGTAACTACTCTACTTAAGTGTTGTCCAACCTTCACCCTAGCTGATAATTGGGTCATGGCAAGCTCATACGTTCGGACTTGTTAGAAACCAAGATTAGACATGCAAACCAAAAAACCTCCCACATAAGAGAAAAATAGAAAAAAGCAAAGCTATTGCAATAAGATGTGCAAAATATTATTATTCAGGAATTCATAATTACATGAGATGATTTGCTTTATAAAAGCAAAGTATATATAACCCTAATTTTATCTTGAGTGACAAGATAGCTCAACAAGATAAGGATGACAATAATTAACCTAGGAATTAAAATATTACCTAAGTAAAATTATGCAATTGTAATTAAATAATTAATTACACCAACACCCCCCGATAAGTGCAACTTAGAGAGACTAAAAAAGCATGTGCCTAAAACTAAGATGAATGCAAGAAAGCATGAATGGGTCTCGACAACAAGGCCTGATCAGGTACCCATGTACAAATGCAATAAAGAGGTAAAGAAGGAAAACCTAATGGGACAAAACCCCCCTATAATGAGATAACTGTTGCAAAGAAGCATTGGAAGAACACTTGGAGTAACATTGGAACCACAATTCAGAAAACAAGGAAAGATACTTCTATTTACAAGAAACCAAATGAGAGTCACTAAAGGACTCAGGAAGAATCATAATAATGCAACAACAGACCTGATGCCACAGAAAACTAGAAAAATCACAAATTGGAACAACCTTGGAATCTATGTGTAACACCTAAAAATGACCTAGGCCTGCAAGCTTCATTCTTACCACTTTCGTCCTAGCATAATTAAGTTATTTAATTATGTCCTTGGTCCACATTCGACTATTGATTAAATAATTCATAATTATTTAATTAATTCATGTCATTTGTTCCTCCTTGATTATTAAATAAATAAATATTATTTATTTATTTAATACATCACTAATTATCTAAAGTCTTCCTTTGATTAAATAAAATTCATAACTTATTTAATTTCCCTTTACCATTTATGTCTTCTTGATTAATTAAATAAATTTTATTTATTTAATTACGTCACTAATTAAGTCCCCTTCTTCTAAAAAATTAAATAAATTCTTATTTATTTAATTCTGTCCATTTTCCACTATAATTAAATAATTTATTTAATTATTTAAATATTCATTAGCTTTTTCTCCCATTAAAATTAAATAAATTTGATTTATTTAATTTAGCCATTCTCTCGAATTTTGAATTAAAATCATTATTTAATTTCAAAATAATTCTTTTATCACATTCCTCCATAATTAAATAATATCTTTATTATTTAATTACTTACTGGTTACCTGGAGTAAATAAATTTTATTATTTAATTTCTCCAGCAACCTCTTTGTCCGTGCCAGCCTTATCTTCCAATTTAATTCTTGACTTTTGACTTCTCATTTAATTTCGACTGTTGATTGAATTATTTCATAATTCAATCTCCACCCTTCATTCTTACCTGTTGCCCTAATTTTGACCTAACCCTAATGCACATATCAACATTCAATCTTAAGCATTGATCTTAGGGTTCCTGTCATCTTTTCATCCTGGCCACACATTCAAAATTGCAATTTTTATAAAAGGGAAATTTTGACCTCATTTGAATCTCTCTCAGTCTTTAGCTCATTTTGATTTCTTGCACTCTTAGTCTATGTCAACTTGCTGTCAACTTAGGGTCATAGTCATTAACAGTCATAGTCATTTTAGCTCATTGTAGGGTTATTGTTATTTTCTGCAAATCCTTCAACACTTGCATAGGGCTTAGTCTTTAGTCATAGTTGCTCACATAAATCTGAGGGAATTTTTATTTATCTGCAAGCTAGGAGGTATAACAGAGGTTAATCATGGAAGGTGGAGACATAGGGTAACATTATCCCTTTTGTCTTCACTTCACTTCCTTTGTACTTTGTTATTTTCATAGGAATTTTATTGTTATTGTGCTAACCCCACTTAATAATAATTTAGGATTTTCCCTTGATTACATTGGTGAACCCGACGTTGTTATTTCGGCTTTTCGTACATTTTTTTTGTTGTTTTCTGTTGTTTTGCAGGTACAGGTACGGATCGCCGCAACATTTTTAAAAACAGTGTGACGCATCATATGCGTCGCGACGCACACGCGAACCTTAGAGCCGCAATCGATCTGTCGCAACGCAACTGACTAACAGAACGACGCATCCGTGATTACTGAGCCGCATTCGAAACCCCAAAAGCCGCATTTGTAATTCGCGACGCATCTGTCTGGTATAACATTTTTCTTTTCAGTTTGAGGGGTTTTATTTTGAATTTCGGGTTGTCTAATCTTGTGTTTTTTTTTTCTGCATTCTGTCTTTATTCCTGCATGTTCAATAAGATTAGGTTTTCTGTCACTAATCCTTTCTGGTAGTGGCTTTCTGTTTTCGGTAGGGTTTTTTGTTGTTTTCTGTTGTTTTGCAGGATCACCGCAAACGTCGCAACGCATCTGATGACCTAAACGACGCAACTGCCCTGACAAGCCGCAACTGACAATTCCAGAGCCGCATATGACAGTCTGAGACGCATTCGCCTAACAGAACGACGCATCTGACAAACCGAGCCGCATCTGTCTGGTAATACCGCGCCGCATTTGTCTGGTAAACTTTTCTGTCAGTTTTTAGGTGTTAATTGCCGAATTTCAATTTTTTTTCTGTTTTCTGGTTTTCTGTTTTTCTGTCTTTTTCTGTGTTGGCTATTCCTGCATGTTAACCAGATTAGACATTTTGTGTTACTAATAGTTTCTTGTAGCGTGTGGCGATCCTTTTTCGTGTGTCCAAGACCATCACATACAAGACTACTAACTCAATGTTTGCAGATTCGCATGTCAAAGAAGGAGATAACAAACAGTGTGCTTGTTTATTTCTAGATTAGCAAACTTTGAATTTGGTGCTTTTAAAAAGAATCATGTCTTTCATGCTTGAGTGTGCTTGTGGAGTGGTAGGTGAGTATGCTCTCACTTGGTGAAAACCTTGTGATCAGAAAACCAGACCCATTCTTTTTTGTTAATTTACCCTTCACGATTCGGTATATCGAAGTATCCTCTCCCCTTGCGCATTCGTGCGATCCTGGGTGTAAGAGAAACGGTTACCGACTCTAGAACTTGGGCCTGTTCTGGTGGGAAAAAGTACTCACCCCAGGACGACTCAGACCGGTAGCACCCTGACACCGAGGGACTTCCAGCCGGTATAGAAAAGTGGGTTCTTGGGGAAAGCCCAAGAATCACGAGCGTGGTTCCGACGAGATGGATCCGAAAGGGGACTCTCGCCGCATGGATCACACCCCACGAACGGAATGCCCGAATTAAACACCTCTTGTCTTAGTGTCCAACCGTTCTATTGGCCGTTGCTTGATATAGTGCAGGGTACAATATCATGCCCGAAGATTACTCACTACTGATCTCCTTGAGTAGAGATAGCAATTCTTGGGATGTCACTACCCAATGAATCCAAATTTGGTGTGCTCGAATGACGTTAATGAGCCGTGGAGGGGAGCCAATGCCACCAAATTCTAAGCTATCCGCTCTCGAGAAGGAAAGGTGTTCATCACCAATCCGGGGTATAACTGGTGGGCTATATCAAGTATACAAACCCAAGGCCTAGTGGCCTTTCTAGGATTGTGCTTATCTCATGTGTGTTTGGTTATCCCTTAAAACGCTGTGTTTGTCAAGTGCATTCTAGTTTTGTCACAGTCCAAACAAAAAAAAAAGTCATCAAACAGATCAAAAACTTCCATCAACATACCACGAAAATCACTTTGAAACAAAACTGTCATATCTGTCGAACTGCAACAGACATTCTGAAACGCAACTGCTCTGATAAACCGCATTTGAAACTTTAAACAACGCATCTGTATGCGTCGCGACGCATCTGTTAACCCGAAAGCCGCATCTATTAAACCGAGATGCATATGACAGTCAGAAAGCTGCAAGTGAAAAACTGAACCGCAGTTGCTTAACCGAGACGCAATTGCCAAACTGAGACGCATCTGCCTGTCAAAATTTTTCAATTACACAGTCAAAACCAGAGACCTCCAAACTGTCAACCATTTGTCAAATTCCGTCATCAGAAGGATTCTGCCAGAAACCCAATTTGAAATTGCTCAAAGTTTGTCCCTTAGCTTGCATTGATCACCTTAGGTTTCATACCTCACCCCATTTAGTATCATACATTTAACATTACGTATCCCTAGGCTCATATCTTGCATACTTAGGAGTAGGCAAATCTTAAGCACCCCTTGGCAAAATCATTGTTTTTGAAATTAGACCCTTTTGGACCAAGTTACCAAACATCCTTTTAGTCATTGTCCTCTTTTGTGAGATCTCTTCCAACTCAAAAGTCTAGTTAGGAAGACTCATTAGTCATCTTGTCACCTTGTCATTAACAACAAAGTCCTCTAGCAGTCCACATCGAAAACAAAGTTCAAGCTTAGAAATGCTTAGATAGCCTCATTTTACATTGCATCCACATTGCATACCTTATTCACAAAAATCCAAAAAAAAATAGTGGTCATTTTAGTCGTCAATTTGAACCTTAGATTTCACCTAGTGTCATACTTGCATTTAGTGGACATCCCCTTTGAGCAAGCTCATTTATGGTCGAAACCAGACTTCAAAAGCAAAAAAGACAAATGGAAAACTTCATGCCAGATCCCAACAGTCCTCCACATGACTCAAACTGGACCGCGAATGATCCCTTTACCAATCTAGACAATCAACCTCTAGTGACAACACAATCCTTACCTAACAACTCATTCGAGCGCTACATGCAAAGAGATGAAAATGGTCAACTCCTTCAAGAACACATAGAAGCATTGACACAAGACCCAGAGGCCTACCAGTTGGCTGAAACAATAGCACGTCACGATAGGGACAGATTCGTAGCTATGCTCTTGAGTGAAGGAGCTAGGTTACCACCAGGATTTGACATTAACACATTACATGATCCTAATGCCAACAATGTTCACAACATCTCACACAGTGGTCAAGTTCTAAATACTACAAGCAACATCCCTTTTGGCACAACGACATTGCATACCACATCCAACATCCCAAACATCTCCAATACAATAAACGCTACATCTATTGGGGGATCACAATCATCCACAACATCCACAACACTACCCCAATTAAATACAACCACTCTTGGTTCCGTGACATCATCGGCAAATCATTCCAATCCTCCTGTTATCACAACAGCAAATACCACAGGGGCATCATCAAGTCATCACAACTCCCCCTTGACAACTACATCTACTACCATGAACACAACTTCAACAAAAGCATTCAGTAGTAGTTCACAACATCCTTTGGGAGGAGCCACAGGACGTATCTTTATACAAGGACAACAACAAAATGTTAACACGACAACACAGTCAAACGTCACTACCTCCCAAGGTACAACTGCCAATGTGCCCCTTGTGCAAAATCAGCAATTCACACAAAGTGGCCAACTAACTCAACCCATGACATCGTTAGTACATCATAACATTCATGGTCACAACATCCCCCAAATAATGACACGCATAGCTGGGGGACACATTCCAACATACTCATCCAACGTTCACACTCATCAACATGCACCTAATCACAACTTTCAATACCAACAACACACATCATACGTACCACAACAACCCATACCGCCACAATACACCTATACTCACGCAAGAACACATGGTGTACCAGGCAATCCAACGTATGGACATGTAAATGACCCCACCATAGATGAACTCAAAGCAACAGTGCGGGATATGGCGAAGCAAATGCAAAACATGCTCGTTACAGGCGGGAAATCCGAAATATCATATGACTTGGACGTATACCCATTCGACACAAACTTACGTATGCCCGCATTTCCGCCAGGATATGTGTCCCCCAACTTCACTAAATACAAAGGCAAAACAAATCCCATTGAACATCTTCGCGAATTCGCAACTAACTGTATGGATATCGCCTACGAACCCACATACCTGATGAGACTCTTTTCCAAAAGTTTGGCGGGTCAAGCCCTTGAATGGTTTTCAACACAAAAAGATATCCAATCATGGGATGAGCTCAAAAGGAGGTTCCTAAAAAATTACGCATACAATATTGACATGGACACCTCTATCACTAGCTTGTGCAATCTCACACAAGAAGAGTCAGGTGAGACATTTATCCCGTTCTTCCAAAAATGGAGAAGCCTCGCTAGTCGATGTCACATTGACATTCCTGAAAGGGAAAAGGTCGACATGTTTGTCCAAACACTTCTAGGGCCCCTCAAATTCGCATTGCAAATACATTGTTGCACAACCTTCACAGAATTAGTGGAAAAGGGGGTCCAAATTGAGAAAGCCCTTATCGCAAAGGGAGAACTGAAGTATGGCTCCAAAAATACAAACACCAACACACCCGCTGACAAAAACAAATATTGGGTCAAGAATAAACATGTCACAAACGATGGTGTTGTAGACGCCAAGACTGCAAGTCCCGTATTGGCTCTGAAAGGGGTACAACAACAAAATAGACCAACAACGACATCGACACCTCCCCCCAATACTCCTTCGAACAATCAAAATGGTCAAAACCGTCAAGGACAATATCGTCAACCAAGACAATTCCCTAGGGGTCGCACATACACCAATTTAGGTGAACCCATTGCAGACGTCCTCAAGAAATGCATTCAACATGGGGTCATCACACTTCCGGAAATAAAACCTTATGACCCCGGACAATTCAAACCAGCATGGTGGGATGACAACGCAATTTGCGAATACCATCGGGTCAAAGGGCATACAACCTCCAACTGTAGACAACTGAAAAATGTAATTCAAGACCTTATTGACAATCACACTATCGAAGTAGGTGGATCGCAATTCAATTCCAACTCGGATCATACTATACACAAGAATCCACTGCAGGATCATGGTCCCCATAATGCTTCCACTTCAGCTAACTTCACCCGAGCCAAGTACGATTACTCTGGGGGACCAATAATAAATAATGTTAGAACAGACGAGGAATACATCCACACCATCACGATCAAGAGAGCACCACAGTGCAATGCTACTACGCGAAGTGGCAAGGTCACTATACCCGATCCGCCTCCCCCTAGACAAGCCAAGATTATTATAGGAGGCCCATCTGCTAAGCAATCACAACCAGCTCCATCAGCTAAACAACCAAAACCTGTCTCAACCCCACAACCGGGAAAACCGAAAAGTCAGTTCAATCTCATTGACCAACTAGGAAAGACTCCTGCACAAATATCTATCCTTGAGCTGCTTCGCATTTCTCCCGCACACAAAGAAATCCTGGATAAAACTCTCTTAGAGTCGTCGGTCCCAAAGGACATCGATGTCAATCAGTTTGAAACTATGGTGGGATATCTCACCACGCCGCACCATGTCACCTTCTCAGATCAGGATTACTCATCATCAAAAACCAATCACAATGATGCGTTACACATAGAAGTTTTTGTTCACAAGCACAAGGTTAGACGGGTTTTAATAGATGGTGGAGCAGGGTTGAATATATGCTCCCTTAAACTGGTTAAGGCTCTTGGATTCTCTGATGCATGTGTAGACCCAACAAAAAGCATAGTGATCAAAGCATATGATGACGAGGAACGCTCTTCGCGAGGTGTTATCTCTCTCCCTATCAGAGTGGGACCACTCATTGTCGACACAACTTGCCAGGTCCTGGATTTGGAACTACCATATAACATTTTACTTGGCCGTCCATGGATCCACGCTTTGAAAGCCGTTCCGTCAACTTACCACCAATGCCTCAAGTTCCCTTTTGACGGTACAGAAATCACCATATACGGAGACCCCGACCCTTTCCAATATTGTACCAATTTAAGGGGTGTCTTTGAAAACCAAGTACCTATTAACCGGGAAGCACCTGGCTCCTCGTCCAAATACATCGACCCTTCCATGCTCGGGTCATCTTCCACATCCACTCCATCCACGTCTTCTGACATATCACAACCCTCCACCAACCCTAAGCCCGAATCAACTGATAAAATCCAGGACCTCGGCTGCGGAGAGTTCAAACTAAATACAGCATACAGCATAACTACAATACCTACTCCTCCAAAGATATATGGTCGACCATGTTTCAGAATGGAACCGCAAGAAACATTCATAGTTCCACCGAATACAGTTTTCATCAAGTGGGGAGACATGAGTGATGAAGATCTTACCGACATCACAGGATGGATCTACAAGGATACAGTCTCACTACCTCCACTACCAGTCCAGAAATATGGCAAGGGTTACAATATCATGAAGGCTAAAGGCTACGATGGTACTAGTGGCCTTGGAAAAAATAAAACTGGTCGAAGAGAACCCATAGAAACTTTCCAAATTCCGAAGTATCTTGGATTAGGGTTTAGATCACCCGACGATGACGATCGACGTACCCATGAACTTCCTAATGAGCGAATACATGCTTCTGAAAATGTTGAGACTACTAGGGAATACCTAACTGAAACAGACTCTCACGAGTGGGAATTTGGCTCTGAACGATCCCTAAGTGACTGTTGTCTTGATGACTTGTTTGTCGAACCAGGGGAATTGACCTCTGAACAACGATTTTGGCAAACATTCAAAATTGAGCAGGCACCAAACAGTCAAAACCCCACTACCATGTCTCATGACACGCAACAGCCACCATCCGAACCCCCTCAGTCTAATCTATCCGAAGTATCAGATGACATTGATAACCAGGGCTCTCAAACCTTCACCCCTTATTATGATAACGAACATGACACTAGTGAAGGAGAATACTGGATAGAGTCCGATGTCGAGTTGGACGATGATAACCTCATCTACAACATCAACGCATCCATTTGTATGCTATCGGCATCCTCACCCGAATTCACTAGCCTTGACGATGGCATTTCCTTAGTCTACCCTGAACTAGTCGATTGGGACCAACAAGGACCACCAGTTTTAGACACGTTCCAAAATGATGAAGCCATTGCTGAATTCATGGGATTACGTGAAGGCATACCAAGTGGCGATCACAAATCAGGATTTGCTATTGATCTAGACTGCACGGCATACTTCGGTGAGATGGTTCAGTCCTCTAGTCGCAAAAGTAAAAATAAAGTAAAAAATGAAATGTCTCTAGGTGAAAACCGAAAGGCACCTCTTGACGGTAAAATAGTAAAAACAAAGGACGTATCTGCGGGTGAAAACCTCTCGGAGGCACCCAAAGATGGAGGACTGGACTTTCTCCCCGTGCAACAGGAGAGATCGGCCATGCTTGTTGAGGACACCATAGAGGATAACATCTCGACTCCAGAAGACCCCAAGATGGTCCTATTTGCGGCATCATTGACTGATGAAGAGAAACTGGAATTTCATAAATTCTTTGCAGAACGGAAAATAAACTTTGCATGGTCCTACACCGACATGCCAGGATTGGACCCCAAACTGGTTCTACATCATCTGCCACTAGTACCCAATGCTAAACCAGTCAAGCAGAAGTTGCGCAAAATGCACCCACAAGTTGCTCTATTGGTTAAGGCTGAGTTAAAGAAATTACTGGATGCCGGATTCATAAGGTCTATAGATTATGCTGAATGGATTTCCAACCTAGTACCGGTGACAAATCCAAATGGACTAATTCGGGTATGTACAGATTTCCGGGACCTAAACAAAGCATGTCCAAAGGATGACTTTCCTTTGCCCAACATTGACATCATAGTCGATTTAACTGCAGGACACGAGATGCTATCCCTTATGGATGGTTTCTCTGGTTATAATCAAATCCGCATTGCTCCTGAGGACCAACACAAAACAGCATTTACTTTCCCATCGGGTACATACTGTTGGAACGTCATGCCTTTCGGTCTCAAAAATGCAGGTGCCACATACCAAAGGGCTATGACTACGATCTTCCATGATATGATGCACAATATAATGGAAGACTATGTAGATGACTTATTGGCCAAATCAACAACAAGGAAAGATCATTTGAAGGTACTTGACAAAATTTTCAAGAGACTAGAAGAGTACAAGGTTCGATTGAACCCTAAGAAATGTGTTTTTGGGGTCACGTCAGGTAAGCTATTGGGGTACATAGTTTCTCGAAGAGGCATAGAGGTCGATCCGGCCAAGGTTAAAGCAATCATAGACATGCCTCCACCCAGAGGGATCAGTGAACTCAGAACCCTACAAGGCAGAGTGCAATCTATTCGCCGCTTCATAGCTCAATTGGCAGATAAGTGCCACCCATTCCAGTATTTGTTACGCAAAGGTGTCCCCTTTGTATGGATAGATAAATGTCAACAGGCCTTCTAGCAAATTAAAGATTACCTGCTATCACCGCCAGTCCTCATGTCGCCTATTCATGGAAAGCCATTAATTCTATACATCTCAACCACTAGTTCAGCACTGGGGGCATTACTGGCTCAAAATGATCATGAAGGGAAAGAAAGAGCAGTCTACTACATCAGCCGCACACTGATCGGTTACGAGCTGAATTACACATACATTGAACGTGCATGCCTCGCAGTTGTCTTTGCAGCCCAAAAACTAAGGCATTACATGCTCAATCATCAGACACAACTAGTTGCCAAAATTGACCCATTGAAATACCTATTAAGTCGAGCAGCGTTAACAGGCCGATTGGCAAAATGGGTCATGATCCTAAGTGAGTATGACATACAGTATGTTGAACGCAAGGCGATAAAAGGGCAAGTAATAGCAGATCAACTGGCAGATGCGCCAATGCAAGCCTCTCATCCATTGGTAACTGACTTTCCTGACGAATCCATTTTTCACACGGAACCAGCAACACCATGGAAACTGTATTTTGATGGGTCCCACACGGGTCATGGCTCAGGGGCTGGAATCTTGTTCATCACACCACAAGGGGATTCAATTCCTAAGTCATTTCGAATTACTTTCCCTTGCACAAACAACATTGCCGAATACGAAGCACTAGTTACAGGTCTCAAGCTGGCAATCAAATGGAAAATTCAGACATTGCTTGTATTCGGGGATTCCCAGCTGGTAATCAAACAAGTGAATGGTGACTATGAATCAAAGGATGAGAAGTTGCTTCCTTACAAGAGGATGGTGGACAGTTTCCTAACATACTTCCAATCAGTGTCTTTTGAACAAATCCCCAGGGTACAGAATAAGGCAGCAGACGCAATGGCTACTATTAGTTCTCTCTTAGACATCCCTAAAAATGTGTCGCAATTCGAGTTCCTAGTAGAACAGCTGTTGATACCAGCATATGATATCCCAGAGTCGGAAATGGTTTGTGAACTTGTTGGTCCCCAATCTCCTTGGTATCAGGACATTTATGACTATCTAAAGACTCACACCCTTCCATCGAACCTATCCAATAACCAAAGGAAGTCCTTCATTAGAAAATCTGCAAGGTATGCCATTATCAGTGACACCCTATACCGTCGTAGTTTCGACAGTACCCTCCTTAGATGTCTTGACACCGATGAAGCATGTACGACCTTACGAGAAGTACACGACGGTATATGCGGATCTCATTCGAGTGGTCCTACTCTGGCTAAGAAACTAACGAGACTTGGATATTATTGGCCGACAATGGAAACAGATGCAATAGAATATGTCAGAACCTGTCGCAAGTGTCAGATCCATAGTGATTTGGTCCATGCCCCAGCACAGGAACTTCGGCCAATCACTTCTCCGTGGCCCTTCGCTCAATGGGGACTCGACCTCGTGGGTAAGATCCATCCAGCCTCCTCCAACGGCCATAAATTCATTATCACCGCCACTGAGTATTTCACAAAGTGGATCGAAGCCATTCCATTGACATACATTACTAGCAAACAAATATCAAAGTTTATCCTCAATTGCATCATTTGCCGGTATGGCCTCCCACAGTCCATCATCAGCGACCCAGCCGGACGTCGGGTTCAAAGCTAAAGGCGTGCATTGAGTTATGTGGCGATTCCATATCCAGCACCGCACTCATCCCCATACTGCCGCCTGAGGAAGCGGCCCGAGGCGGTGAATAAAATTACATTATCAAGATCCCTAGCAAAATCAATGGCGTTGGCGTGATTGGCACATACAACTTAACCCTGCTCTGTGGGCTTACCGAACTAGCATTCGAACACCTACAGGAGCTACCCCATTCGCCCTGGTTTTTGGCGCGGAAGCCATCTTACCCATTGAGGTCGAAATTCCTTCACTACGGGTCTCTTTGAAGGGTCTAACTAATGAAGAAGAATACCGACAATCACGCTTGCACGAGCTGGAAATGCTAGACGAAAGAAGACAAAACTCATTGAATCACCTCCAGGCATATCAAAATCGCCTTTGTCGCAGCTACAATAAAAAGGTCATGGTCAGAAAGTTCGACATTGGTGACCTGGTTCTCATGCAGAACCCTAAGAACCAAGCAGACAGAGAAAAGCCGGTGAGTTTTGAACCAAGCTGGTTGGGTCCTGCCTGTATCATCATATCTTCTTTGGTTGGAGCATATCAGCTAGCAACTCGGGAATGGGGCAATTGGTGAACCCATCAGCGGTTTACCTCAAAATTCCTACGCTCGAGGAGGTTAATTTGGGGGCTAAAATACAAAAAAAATAAAGAAAAATGGGAAAAAATGTCGATCACCTTGATGAAAACACGGCAAGCGGTCTTGGTGACACCAAAATCAAAAAATCACAAAAGCGGTAAAAAGAAAAATAATTCATCCAATTGTGAAAACGGCAAGCGAGCGGCACTGGACCGTGATACCATGGTGAGAAACTTGGCAGCGGTAGCCATGCGTAATCAATCATTGCTTCGCCATCTATTAAACGGTCCTAAACTTTGAAACTTGGGATGAAGCTATCGCCATGCATTATTCCATGATGCCATGCATCCTACTCTACGTCCTAGTGGATGAGCGATTGACATCAGTCACGGCGACTATTTGTCCCGGTAACTCCAAGCAGGCATCCTATCGTATCCCGCGCTTACCGAAATGGCTAAGTCTTAAACCTAGCGGGGGCGCAAATGTTTATCATCATTGCGATTGGATGACCGCGATGAGATCAAAACATCACAAAATGTCACGAAAAAGACAAAAACATCACAAAATGTCACGAAAAGACAAGAAAGCATCATAAAGCGTCACGAAAAGACAAAAACATCACAAAATGTCACGAAAAGAACAAAAAGCTTATCGCTAAAATGTCCTAAAAAAGAATAACATCACAAAATGTCAGAGAAAAAAAAAAAAAAATCATAAAACGTCCTGAAGAAAATCAAAACAGTCGACCACGCAAGGCACACAAGTGCACTGTCATCTCTGGTCCAAGTCAATCAAGTCAATAAGTCCATGTCATTGTCCGAACTACGTTGTCTCTGCGCATTTGCTACGTAGGCAAGACTCATACTTGGGTCCCCGAGACATTAGGTCAGTCCTATTAGGTTTGTCAAAATAAATCATGGCGTAATCTTTTACTCATCAAGACAACGTCATTTGGTCATGTCGAACTACGAGGTCTCTGAGTGTATGACGTAGGCAAGGCCATCTATCGATGAGCCCCCGAGGCCGCACTAGGTCAGTCCATTAGGGTTCATGACACTAAAATGGCACACACGTCAAAAATATTCAATCAATTTTCAGATAGGAAAACGCCTGAAACAAAGTAAAGCAATCCTTTACTCAACATGACACTCGCATCATGACAACATCGGCATCTAATCAAACACAAGTCAACCTCGGTCACAACAAGTCAACCTCAGTCAAACATAAGTCAAAGCAAGTCAAATCATTATAACCGGTCAAACTGTCAAATTTTGGTTAGTCTTCAGATGAGTCCTTCTGAAAGATAACCCCTGTCATTTACGCCTTAGGATGTGTCCTTCCTAGGCGTCGTCATCGCCATTTCGGCCTTTCGAGCGATCCTCTTGACATCTAAGGATCACTCTTCCTGACATTAGCATTCTTCAGATGAGTCCTTCAGAAGAACCAACTCTGTCCTTTATGCTTTAGGATGTGTCCTTCCTAAGCATCGTCATTATTTTGAGGGATCCCTTACGACCATTAGGGATCAAATCCTCCCGACATTCGACATCATTCAGGATGTGTCCTTCCTGAATTCACCAAGTCTCGACATTTTCAAGGTCATCAAAACTTTAAACAATCAGACATCTTGACATCGTCAAACATGACACCTTGGCATCAGAACAATGGCTACCCAGATGCACTTGACAAACACTTGGCAACTGTCTTTTCATCTCTTATCATGTTATTAGTTTTTCAGCGAGATCCCACTAAGCAGGATTTAGAGAAGCAGTGATGTAGCATGACAATTGACACGCATGACTACTAGCTTCTCAGCGAGATCCTGATCTTGGGATTTAGAAAAGCAACGACATATCATGATAGAGACTTTATTTTTGTAATTTGGCAATCATGTCACTAGTTTCTCAAGGATGTCCTGGAAACAGGATTTAGAGAAGCAACGACGTTTCATGATCTGTCATTTGTCTTTTTCTGCTTGTGGTTGATGATGACAACAAGACGGGGGCAAGCACGCTCCTAGTATGAGTCATACTCATCCTTGTCTGTGACTGTTTTGTCTTGGGTAATGGTACGGCCTTGCACACCTGGATCTACGTCATATCTTGGTGTTTGTTGACCATTACAACAAGTTTTCCCAATGATGATTAAAGAGCAACGAATATTAAAAGTCCTATAGTAAGGTTTTGAAGGATTTGTATCTTCTCATAGGTCTCATATCTTCTCCTCTTTGGTCTGGTCATCTTCTCTCGTCAGTCCCACCATCTTCTCTCGTCCATCCTGCAATGATATCCTGTGTCATTCAAAAACAAACGCAAGTGCATACATGATATATCCATTGCATTAGGTCCATACATACATATCCATGGCATTAAATAGTATCATACATGGCATTACATCATATACATAATCACAAACATGGCATTAACATAATCATCATCATTGCATCTTTTACATAAAGGTATCATGCACATCATTAACATAAGCATATGAATAGTGCATCATCATGGCATCAACAAACAAATCACCACATAGACATCATAATACATAAATGGCATCATAAATTAAGCATCATATATCATACACACATAATGCATAGAACATCACATAACACATATAGGTCGCATCAAAACTGCATCATCATATAAATCTCATCTCAAAAATATGCAATGTCACAGGATAGAGTCAATGGATATCCCAAAAATGGAGCTCGCAGGCTCAACAATAAACATAATGTGTCCAAATACAAATATGCCCCTAGGGTAGGCTCTCATCATCCCCTCGGGGTGAAGAATGTGGCGGTGG
>VDFB02354797.1:0-41020 GCA_007258455.2 Sequoia sempervirens
TACTAATAAATTTCTTTTCCAAAATAATTATAAATCAATTAATTAAATAAAACTTTACCATTCTAGAAAGTCATAATCACTTTGTAATAAAATGGCCCATTTAAATCATTTTACTCAACTTCATAGTTTCATCAACTTCAATATCTCTTTTCTAGAATTATCCACTTCTAATAATGATTACATATACAAATATAAACATATACTTAAAATATAAATATATATAAATACACACAAATATATATAATTATATTTATTTTATAATTCTATAGAAGAAGATTTAAAAGTAATAATCTATTGTTTGTAAGACAACCAACCAATGTATTGCAAATAGGAAAAATATAATTTAACACATAAGTATACATAAATATTTATATACAATTATAAACCTAAATCAATGTTCAGAAAAACGTTTGAAAGATACCATTCTCTTTAATTTCACTTATATATTTAAAAGTTATAATTTCAAAAAGTACATTAAAGTTAGCATATTACATTTTATTATTGCACTCATTTGTGGAAACATTAAAATATAAAGTAACAACTTAAACCAATTTTATAACTATCTAAATATATTATTTTCCCCAGATAAGTCAGTTAACATTTACAGCCATATATATTTACATATCTTTATGAATTAAAGGTATATGCAAAATTTATTATTTTACACCCGGCTACTAACAACAACATTTACAATGAAAAAAATCCACATAAACAATCCACATGTATATATATATATATATATATATCTTATAAAGAAGAAGGAAATATGGTTAAGGTAATATCCTACCTGCTAATATAGTAGTAAACACAATTAAAAAGAAATAGCGACCACATAACATCTATTAATATACAAGTTTACATTTTAATACAAAGATAATCAAGCCCATATCCAATTCACTTAATTCCAACATTGAATTCAACTCAAGGTAAAGGCTCGACATGCAATAGATGTTTAAAGAAACCCATTCAAAATCTATATATATTTCCAAGTAAGGGAAGAAATCGAATGCAGTAAACGGTAAAAGACAAACTAAACCCCAAAATGAAGCTATGGCGACAAACCCTCAGGGGAGAATAAGAGCATCCGACCATCAGCTAGAACTAGGTTGGCGCCAAGTAATAGGACAAAAGGCTAATAAATTCCACCTCAAAAAGGGATGATCCCCGATGCGAAAGGAAAACAATTATTGGATGCATGCCTACAAATGGTCACACCACATGATGAGTATGTAATCAGAAAAAAAAAAATCAAATTGTTTCCTATACAACAACATAAGAATAGGGAGGCCAAAATTGATTTCATCAACAGGGATTGAACCTCAAAAGAATTTTCTAGGCAATATATAAAAAAAAGAAATGCCAAAAGCATGAAAATATTAGGTGGGGAAGTAGAGTTATTTGAGTAAGAATGAGTCTATTACAGTCTAGCATAAGTGAAGCAAACTACGAAAAATAAAATAAGAAGCAAAATGCCTAAATGTCTCAGATGGAAAATAGCATAGGTTGAACTAAAGCAAACAAAACTAGAGAATTGAGGCTATCCAAAGAGTATAAAGCAACAATGAGAATATCATATAAAAATATAAACATGCGCCTGCCCAAGAAATACAGGTATAATGGACAATAGCAAAATCTCAAGGTTGAAAGAAATCAAACCAAAAGAGGAACGCTTTGAACAAAACATGAAAGCTCCAAAGGTATTCAAAGTCTAAAATCTAATATTCACAACACATCATATATAAATACAATAATCTACAACAAACGAAGGAAGAAATACTAGCAACGTTATTTAAAAACCAAAATTTGCAGAAGAACAAGTCCAACCTGAATGTTGTGTTTGTTGACGGAAATGGTGATCAAGAACGCCTTCTTCACTGCCTCTGGACCAATCTCGTTTCTCTTAGGTGAAATATTCTTTTACTTTTCACCAGAGCCCAATTCAGACTTCAAATTTTTGTTCCATTTCTGAATGTCCCTTTTTTTTTAAGAATTTCCCCACTTAATGAAAGAAAAGCCTCTAAAGTTTTCGATAACCAAAGAAGACAGGTGGCAATTTCCTAAATCATTTTCCCATTTCTGAGAGTGCACCTGTCAATTTACTTCTTTTTTTGTTTTACCACCTATTTGTAAATCTTCACATATTAGTAAAATTAGAAACCTAACTCTCTAGAATTATTTGATTAACAACTAAGGGTAACAATTCTTTTCACCATTTATTATTGTTTTACCATTGACATTAAATCACATTATTCAATTTTAATAAATCATAGTTGTTGATTTTCCAATGACTTTTGAAATGAAATTCATTAAATTAATCATTTTTGAAATTTAAGGTTATTCAAAATTTTCCTTTTTAAAAAAAATCCACTTTACTATATTTAATGAAATACTTCATTATCTAAGATATTTAAATTTAAAAATAAACATTATTTATAATGCAAATTTATGTTTTATTTACATTTTCATATTTAATAAAGGAATAATATCAGCTATTAAATCATTATCCGCTTTGAATTAATTTAATAATTAATTAATAAAATTATCTTAATAATTTAATAATTTAATTTAATACTTTAATTAAATCAACATTACAAATATGAGCAATGAAACCCAAAACAACACCTGAACGACATTGAACCACGACCATGCCCAATAATTGAAACACATTAATTAACCAATTAACTTGAATGACATAATAGAACAACATTAAATGAACAATTAAAATGAACGACTCAAACAGAGCAATACCATAATGAGAACGAGGTCACAAAAAAATGACATCATTAGACACCATGACGGGGTGATGGACTAGGATGAGGGACATTCTTGTCAACTCTGGTTTTCCACATCATACCCATTCGACTTATAGGGCACACTCAATCCTGATAGTGCAAGTGAAGTCGGTGCTCGGTACATGCATCCTGCACCAAACCAATGTCAAACAACATATATATCCAATTGCAAGCATATGGTGAGAGGAAGTCGCGGCATAGCAGGGAACTCACGAATGAGTGATGCTACACCATCCCCTCACCTGACTCCAAATAGTAACACATTATTATAATATCATGAAGCGAGCATTAATCAATTTACATAACCACATAATACCACATCTAGATGATAAGCATAACCAGATAAAGATAAACACCATGCATCATCATATCATCAACATCATAAAATGGTAGCATGAGCATCCAAGCAAATACACAAGCCAAACTAGTTAAACAATCACCATCATAGTCTCAAGTCCACAACAAAACATGAGAGGAGTATCAAATAATGACAACAACATGAGAGGTATTACAAAATCTACAAGCACAAAGGATGAACAAATAGAGGTGGAACTAAAATTGAATGAACTAAAGAAAATGTTTGATGAGAGCATCAAGAAATATGATGATGAAAAAGCTAATCAAAAAAATTAAAACAAAACCTAGTGGAGCCAATGCCTCAAAAAATAAATTAGAAGTCAATCTGGAAGAACAAAAATTGGAGGAACGAGGAAAAACCAATGAAAGATTGTTATAGCTAAGGTTAGCACAAAATTAAATAAAGCCTTGTTAGAATAGGTTAACTAAATTTTATAGAGAAACAATGAGGGATATGAAATAAAATGTATGGAAGTAATGCAAAGGATTGGTCATTTCTATGAATTGTTTCAAATGATTGATTCTCTAACAATATATAATACGAAACTCAAAAATTACGTATTTGAAAACAAAAATATGAATTGAAGAGATAAAATTGCAAATCAAAGTGAAATCACAATACTTTGTCCCACTTTTTGGCCAAGATGGATATTTATATCAATATTTTTAACTAAATCTTCACCTTTTGAGACCTATAGAAGATAAGTTGTTAAGAATTTGAAGATGGTGTGGACTAATGATTTGTGAAAATTTATGTGTAGATTCTAAATATTTTTTATTTCAATTTTTTATGAAATAAATCATGAATCTTTCAACATGTCTTTTAATAAATAGTTTTAAATAGATAAACAATTTTTTTTAAGAAAGTAACATTTATTTCATCAAACATAACATTTTTTCTGGAAAGGATAAAATTCTAATTTTTAAAATATAGATTCTTAACATCAATATCTAGGGCAAGGATATTTTTTCATAATTTTTTGTTACATTTTTTTAATTAGTTTTTGAGGTCACTATAACTATAATTTGGATATAGGTGTATGTCGTCAAACATAACTTGTGTATATTATCGAAATCCAAATATTTTTTGGTGAAACAAGGACATCAATACCTAGGGAATATTTTTTAATTTTTTTTACAATGGTTTACTATTTTTCCACCTATTTAGAATGAAGAGCTTGATGTTCAATGAAAAACATATGTTCACTACAAATTAAAAATTGAATACATGATAAAATGAAAACATAGCAAAACTATACTTGTTAGAAAGCTCATTTTGATGGATACAATCTTACAAAGAAAAAATTCAAGTTAAGTACATCTGAAAGTCTAACTAGGGATTTGAAACTAAATTTTTTGAGGAAATTTTGATGCAAAAGCAAAATTTGTCTAGCTAAGGCTCTTCGTTCCAAGGTCCTTCATTCAAAGGTACCTTCAAATGAAGATTTTACCTTTGGTCAAATGTACATTCAACTGAAGGCCTTATTTCCCTAATAATAAACTATTGTTAAATTACCTTTGAATGAAGGTTATACAATAAAATAATATTTATGTTAATTTAATGACCGGCCTTCAAACAAAGGCTAACTTAACCTATGTGTGAAAAGAAAATGACTATTCAAATTACATATATATATACAAGGTCATTTTTTTTTTTTAATATTAAAAGTAAAGGAATATTCACAAGGTGTGTTCAAAGGTCATTTTTTGTAAGTGGTTTATAAATTTGGAACATGGAATTGGAAAAGAATTATCAAGATTATATTTTTCAACTTAAAGAACATGGAAAATCCAAATAATAGGAAAAATAAGACATCACAATATCATTCTGAAGAGAGGAAACAACAATTGCATGAAAGAAGGAAAATATATTATGCTAAAAAGGCTCAAAAAGAAGGTATGTATATTTTATATTATAAATTATGATTTTTTTTCAATTAAATCATTGTTCTAGATAAGATTAGGATCAATCAGATCAAATTGTTTTCACAAATTTTTTTATTATGTTTTACAATCATTTTAGATGTCCACTTTGTATATTTTTTTAGCCTTTTTTTACCTTGTTTTATCCATATCTATCCATGTTTATCCTTCTTCATCTTATATTTGAGTTTTATGTCCCCTTATAAATCCCTCCCTAATAATACAAAAGATGCACATTTACCTTTAGTATGTGTTAACTTTATCTCCTTAGAATTCCTTATAGAACAAAACCTCCTACCATTAAATATTAAAGTCACATCCCTAGTGTACATGTCCAAGCCATATCTTCTCATATTCTTTGATTAGAGGGGATAATTTTGATGAGTTTTAGCCACCAAAATTAATATGTGTATAATTTATGATCCACCTATCATAAATCCAATATTCACCTACCCTAAAACCCTTATAAAACATATTATAAATAGATCCCTCTTCCTCCACTTCTCATCATCATGCATCCAAAATAATTTTGTGTTGAAACAATGAATTTGTTGTGCAAGCACTCTTTAAATCCATCTCTTATCCATCCCATACCCTTAGAACCTCCATTTTCATGCCTAATCTACATACAACCTAGCTTTTATCCCATTATGTCCAAGGCCATGTCAAAGGCCATGTAACCTATGGTAAATTACTAAGTTAGAGCTATTTTCATGTAATCACTAGTATCCATAAGACAACATTAACAATTTCCAATGACCTCTAAATGTAGTATATCTAAATATTTTCATGTTGAATCACATTCCAATTTTTAGGTGCATAATTCCTATTTTTCCTACTTTAGGTTAGGTTAGGAATGCTTACTTTGTAATCTAAATTCTAATTTCATCTATAATTGATAAAAATATTTAATAAATAAAAAAACTAGGTAGTTTCTTAGTTATGTTCATCTCTTAACACTAAATAAGAAGTTTCTTAATTATGTTCATCTCTTAACACTAAATTTATTAAAGATTTAACACTAGGTAGTTTCTTAATTTTTTTCATCACTTTCCAAGTTTTAGGTGCATAAGTTATGTTTTCCCTATTTTTGCTTCTTATTTCCTAATTTTATTTATAGATTGTGTCTTTAGTCCCAACTCTTTCATGTTACTTATTTTATGTTAGGTTTTAGGAATTCTTATTTTGTAATCTAAATTCTAATGTAATCTATAATTTTGATAAACATATTTAAATAAAGAAAAGACTAGACCTAGTTTCTTAATTTTTTTCATCTCTTAACACTAAGTTTAATAAAGAAAACACTCGGTAACTTTTCTTAATTTTTTTCATCTTTCCAATTTCTAGGTGCATAAGTTATGTTTTTCCTATTTTTGCTTCTAATTTCCTAATTTTATTTCTATATTACATGTCTTTAGTCCCAAATCTTACAAGTTAGTTATTTTAGGATAGGTTATGAATGCTTACATTGTAATCTAAATTATAATTTAATCTATAATTGATAAACATATTTAAATGAAGAAAACACTAGGTAGTTTTTTAGGAACTTTAATTTTTATTTTTTTAGAGACAAATGTATGAATCTATTATCCTACCTTAAATTCTAAGAGATATTTTGTTGTGTAAAGTGATGATGTCTAATGTGATATCTAAACATGACCTAGGGGTGACTCCCTTAAATATGGATCATTTTAAATGCTCAATATATTTTAAGACCCTTTGACAAATATTAATGCTTGTACACATTAGTTAATTCTATGACACCCTAAGAATAGAAACCTATATTTAAATTAGTTAATTATAGAAGGGAAACTTTAAGAACATAAATGTGTGTTAAAATCAATGTAAAACTATGATAAGGGAAAATAAACATGAACAAAGAGAGCATAACAATGACAACTATCATAAATTTCCTAGATCATGCTAAGATCCCCAAATCGATAATGAAGTGCAATGCAACAAAAGAATTCAATAAACAAGAAAAATATCACCTAATTCCCATGCTTTCTTGACTCATCTTCATTATTCTCCTCATCTTTTCTTTGAAATTTTCAAATGCCCTCAAATCATGTGTGTGCAATATTATCGTACAATTATTTTGACAGCAAAACTTTGAAGATTGTGATTACTGAAAATAGAGTTAAAAAGATTCTTTTATAGAAACTTCACAGATTTGACGGTCGAGATTTATTTGTGTTTGAATGGTCTGAATAAACTATGAGGATCTGATTGAATAGTTAAGTGACTTGATTGATTAGATTGATTGGATAGTTAGCTAATTTGATTGATTAGTCAAGAGATGTAACTAAAAGAGTGTGTGAGTCAAAAGGAGATGACAAATCAGTTAGGTGAGTGAACGGAGAAAGAGTGTTAGTTAGGAATGAAGAGAATTATGCATGAGATATTAGATTAAAAATGTATGAGACATGTGCTCAAATAGAGGAATTAATTATAAAATTAATTCCTTTCTTTGTGGAAGAAGTTGTGTGTACGTTATTCCATAATCAAAATGAAATATTCAATTTAAGGAAGCACTTTAAATGACAAGATAAAATTAATTAATTAAATGAATAAACATTTATTTAATTAAACATGGTAAATTAAATAAAGTTAGGAAACTTATTAAATTAGTAAGAAGATATCTAATTTAAAATACCTAATTAAATAAATTTATGAAACTTATTTAACTAATCAACAAAAGAGATTAGAATTGGTTAGCGATGTGATTAAAGTAAATTAATGTAACTAACTTAATTAACCAATTTTAGGAGAAAAATGAAATGAATTAATTAAATGGTTAAAAATATTTAATTAATTAGAGGAATTAGGATGTTATATTATAATTAAATGATAAAATTATTTATTCACATTTACGGGTATCTTGAATTGATGATGAAAAATGCAGTCACAGGCCTAAGCCATTTTTCAATGTCTACATTTTTTCCCTCTTTGACATAATGCCATTTTGGCATTTGCATCAAAGAATAATGAATAACATGCCCCAATCATGGCCCGATGTGAAATAGGTAAGGGTATTCCCCCTCAAGATAAATGACAAATTTTTGAAAAAAAAAATCTAAAAAATTTGGAAATTGTCCTGATTAAGTATTAGATAGCTAGAATTTTGATGGTGGTGAAATAAATAAGTTAGCTTGAAGATGATTTATGTTAGCATGAAAGAAAGATATGTCATTGCTTTGTTGTCATTATACTAAGCATTTACATTTTAATCATCATTGGGTGGTTTATTGCAATGGAAAAGAAACACCATGATATGAGGTAGACCAATGGTGTGCAATGTCATGCCTTTGCTAAAAAAAAAGTCATAGACAATGATTGTCGTGACTCATACTTAGGAACCCAATTTTTCCCATTCTTTTTGTCGAGACAAACCACAAACAACAATCTAAAGAAAACATGTCATGAAATGTTGTTGCTCCTCTAAATCCTAATGCCAAGACATCCTTGAGGTGGCTACTAATAGAACAACTTTGAAAAGATAAGACAATCAGTCAAAAAGCAAGATATGGTCATGTAACATTGTCGCTCCTCTAAATCTGTCACAGGACATCATTAAGGTGGCTAGTTACATGGTAGCTTTGAAAAGATAAGAAAACCATCATGATATGTCATTGTTCCTCTAAATCCTATTATCAGGACATCCTTGATGTGGCTAGTTACATGACAACTTCAAAAAGATAAGACAATTAGTCAAAAAGAAAGATATGCTCATGTAACATTGTCGCTCCTCTAAATTTGTCATAGGACATCTTCGAGGTGGCTAGTTACATGATCATATTAAATAATTGAAAAATAAATGAAAAATTCTTGTCCAGAAATGTGTGTCAGATCTTTCTTTGTTTGCCAAGGTTGACTTGGTGATGACAAAGTTGACTAGTCATTCTTTAGGAAGGATACAACCTAATGAAAATTGAAATGTCAAATTTGATTATTGTCAAGGTCAAGATTTAGGAAGGAGACATCCTAAATAAGTGACATGATAGGGTCTAACGTCAAGGAAACATCTTGAAGACCCACAGTTGAAAACAAAGAGTTTGATGTCAAGGACACATCTTGAGGACTCTTAAGTGATTGATTAGATAGCTTTGAAGTTGATTCAGGAAAGACATATCCTGAATAAATTGTTTGATAGAAGAGAGTCTCACATTAAAGACACATCTTGAAGACTCATAAATGATCGACTTGATAGAATTGATGTTGATTCAAGAAAGACATATCCTGAATAAATTGGTTGATGGAAATTAGTTTGACATCAAGAAGGACACATCTTGAAGACTCCTAAATGACTAATTTGATAAATTTGATGTTAGACTAATTTTTGATTGGTTGGATTGTGCATCATTTTTTACCTTGCATTCAATTTGTTTGGTATTTGACCATGTGATATGATTGACATGACAAAACCATAAGAAGATTGACATCTAAGGTCTCGAGGACTATTATGCCTTGCCTATGTTGTACACGCAAAGACCACATAGTTTGACGGGACTCTGACTGACAAGACTTACTGAATTTTTTATTTTTATTTGAAGATATCTAACATGTGTAATAGTGAATATGATGAACCCTAAACGACTGACCTAGTGTGGCCTCGAGGGCTCATCGATTGAAGGTCTTTCCTACATTATACATGCAAAGACCTTGTAATTTGACATGACCATTGACTTTGTTTTATGGACAACTTGGACTGAGTCATGATTTTATTCTGACAAACCTAAAAGAACTAACCTAATGCCTTGGGGGTGCATGGATAGATGGAATTGCCTACATCCAGTCATAGAGGCAACACAGTTCAACAATGAAAATGAATGACATGATAGATGTTGACTTTTTTTCTAGTTTTCTGATTATTTGGATTTTTTGGGGGGATTTTGACACTTTTTGATTTTTTTTGAATTTTTGACATGTTTTCTAAATGTTTTCACATTTTTGACATGTTTTCTAATTTTTTTTGTATTTTTGACATGTTTTCCAAGTGTGTTAGGTCCTAAAGATCTAGAGGTTTATTCCACCAAGAATGTGTGTTAGGTATTTTCCCCCAGTCAGGTACTATGTGGCATTGGATGGTAAGAATGATTTTGCATGGTATGTTGTGAGTGTTAATCGATCTCAAGCCATAGGACTAGCAACTACTCTTATTATGGGTGTTGTGGAATGAAGGAGGGACAATTATATTAATATGGTTGAAGGTGAAAATACCCCATGAAGTGATAATAGATGACAAAGCAAAGATTGTCTACATATGGCACTTGTTTTCCATGTTTTCACCATGGTACTTATCTAACATGCCACTAAGATGGTTTTCACTATTGGATGGATTATTTCTCTTTAGTATTTTTTTTTGTTTTGTTTTGTTTTTTTTTCATTTTTTTTTTGTGGTTTCGATTGAGCTTTCTAAAGCTATGTGTAAAACTGATATGTCATGATGATGCCTTGACCTTGTTTAGATGACCGTGATAGACAAAAGGACCTGATTTGGATACAGAATGTAAGTGGAAAATATGACGGATGATAGAAGTGGCAAATGAACAAGGCCATGGTATGATCCCTAATGTGCACACTACATGGGCCACTAGGCTTCAAATGAAAAGGAGTTTGGATGAGCAATGAGTTAGAGTACATGAAGGGGTCATTGTCAAAGACACATTGAAAGACATCACCAATGAAGGTGAGATGATATGACAGATATGTGAACCTGGATTAGTGGAATGGAATTTATGGTATGAGTGAGAGTGATGTGGATAGAGATCTTGGATTAACAAGCTCTTTTCTTATCCTTTTTACTTCATAGACGCCCCTAGTGATTTTTTATGGAGAGGCATACTTGGAGATTGACTTTTGCTTGGTTTTACTTTTGACTTTTATTTATAATTTGTCTAATAGCTTTTGATTTTGGCGAGAGTACTGTTCTTGAGATTCTTGCTAATTCCTTATTTGTATTTTTGATTGGTTCAATAGCTTTTTATGGTGGCTAGAGGACTTGTCTTAATGTTCTTTTATTTTTATTGTGTCTCTTGATTCTTGATCTCCTTTTAAAGATAGGTCATTCATTGGAGCTTTGCTTTTACTCTTTTCTTGAGCCATGACTTGTTGAGCCATGTCTCTAATGTTGATGGATGTAATTAAGATGGATGAAATAGGCGAAGTGATAGGAATTTCTAGTGGACAAATGGGAGTGGTGATGTCATCAATAGAATATTTGGGATTATCCTTTTTTGTACTACTAACGTCAAAGGAAGCTTGCAAATCCTTAATGACTTGGAAAGGTAACTTGGTAGAGGTGATAGTAGGAGATATATATCCTAGCCTAGGGTAGGTGGGATGGAAGGATGATGATTGGATACCCTCAACAGAATCATGATCAAGTAATGGGTTATCATGGACATGGGAGGATGAAGTGGAAGTGGATAGGGAATAGGAAGATGTAGTATTAGGATCCCAAAAGGTTTCAATCCAAGCATGGCCATATTTTTTTGTTCCCTCTGTAGTTGTCTTGATGGCCTTAGCAGTAATAGCATTGTCATTTGCTGGTAAATTATATTCATGTGGTATTCTCCACCTTCCATATCACATATTAGGATCTTAGGGTTTAGGGATTTGGAAATGAAAGAAAAGGATGTGGAGGCAAATGATGAGGGATATTAGATGTCTTGGTGAGTATTGAGGGAGAAATTTATTTGGATGAGTTTGACTTTGAGGCCTCACAATTAAGTGGCACCTAACGTGTAGAGACTCCTCATAGGTTAATGCAATACTCAAAGGGATCGAGGTCACCCTCAATAGTAATTTTGGGGTTGTTGTAGGGAAACTTTAGGAATTGGTGATATGTGGAGGGAACGACCTTCATTGCATTAATCCATGGTCAACTAAGGAGAAGATTATAAGGGATTTCAAAATCCAATACATGGAAAGTTGTATCCAACATTATGCTTCTCACTCAGAGTGGAAATGTTATTGTGCCTTGGGAGGATCATTCATCACCATCATAACCTTTTATGACTATGCTCTTTATCTTATCCACACATGCTTCAGAAAAACCTAGTGCCTTAACCAATTTTAAAGAAAAAAAATTCAATATCACTTCGCCATCTATCAAGACTCATTTGATGTTATTTTGGTGGATGAAGGCTTCAATGTGTAGTGAGTCATTATGGTTCATCTTTTAGGTTGAGTAGTCTTTTTCAGAGAAGGTAACATGGTGAGAGATTGCAAGGAGTCCAACCATGGTTTGAAATTGGTAGATGTTGAGGTTGTCTAGGACAAAGGTTTCTTTCAACATCTTATCTAGGATGGCCCTATGCTCAGGGTGATGTGCGTAGTAGTTCCAGTATGGATATTTTTGTTGGGGTTTTCCCTAGCTGATTCAATAAGTTAAAATGACCTTTAGCTTGGGACTGCTTGGGAGGTGAAGGGGTAGGTATGGTTATTTTAGTTTTGCAAGTGTTTACAATGCACTCAGGGATTCTTCTTAATGGCAATGGTGTTGATATGTTCATTTGTAGTGTGAAGATGAAGGATTTTGGTGTAATTATAGCTAGTAGTTGTATAATTGGTTGAGTTAAGGTTATTAGTACCTAAACCAAAGGCTTTCCCTAAACCATGGTATTGAAGGGGAGTCTTGTAGTTCATGTGATCTTGATTGGAAGTGTGTTGTTGTTGTCCCTCTACCTTGATTATTTTTCCTTCGATAAGGTCCTGAATAATATTTCTCAGCTGTCTACAAGCAAATGTTTTATGTCCTTTACCTCAGTGATATTCACAATAGGAATTATCATCCCACCAAGAGGGTTTAAAATCAAACATGTAAGATGTGGATTCCTATAGTTTTATGACACCTAATTGAACAAGTTTCTTTAGCACCATTTCAATGGGTTCTCTAAGGGGAGTGTACTTGCATTTAATGTATTTCCTAGGTGGTCTATGTTGTCCTAGTCCTTGATTTTTTTATATGGAATTTTCCATTGGTGTAGGGTTCTGTGGTGTAGTTGTTGAGACTTTAGGTCCTCTTAGAGTGACAACATGACCAATTTTGTTTATAGCTTTGGTATCCACAACCCCGTCGTTTGTGACATCTTTATTTTGAGACTAGTATTTTTTTATCATTGAATGTGTGTTGATTGTTTGTACTCTTAGAGAGCTTAAGGGTGCCCTTAGTGACAAGATATTTCTCAATCATTGATCCTTTTTCTACTAGGTCTGCAAAGTGTGCACAACAATGAACTTGAAAGGGATCTTTTAAAGAATCTAGGAGGTTTTTGACAAACATGTACATCTTTTGTTTTTCAAGGATCTCTACTTGGCATCGACTCACCAAGTTTCTCCATCTCTGGAAGTATTTGATAAAGGACTCTACCTCTTCTTTTTTCAAGGTACACAAGGTGGCTAATGTGATATCATTTTCAATATTAAAGGCATAGTTATCTACAAATTTGTTGGCTAATTTGGACCCTATTTTTTATGCCCCCAGGTAATCATGAAAACCACTCAAGTGGACGACCCATAAGAGATCTATGGAATAATATCATCAAGTATGTGTGCTCTGAGGAAATTTCAACACAATTCTTGCTAATTTCTCTAATGTTCTCTATCGAGTTTCCCATCCCTTTATACTTTGGAAAGATAAGAATTGTGTATCCTTGTGGAAAAGGAGGCATGTAGATACTCCTATCAAAGGGATATGGATGCAAGTCATGCATTTGTAGGATTTTTTGGTTGTTACTTGCATTTTCTCAACTTGTTTCTATAAAGAAAGCATTTGTGTAGTTAGAGCATCCGCCTCTCAGTTTGGTAAGTCATTTGTCTCATTGGGTCTCACATTTTGTGTAGGTACATGGTTGGTGTATGAAGGCATATGTTGTTGTACTTGAGGTATATGTGTATATGGGATGCTCATGTTGGGTTTCCCTTGTGTGTTCTGACTTCTGGGTTGTGCATGGGTACCTTGTTGTGATCTGTTTGATGTAAATATATTTGATTGAAATCCTGGTTATGCTGAATTCCCCTAAGGCAACATATGTGTACCTTGTTATCCATGTGTAGCACTATTTTAGGGGATACCATGACTATATGTGGTACCATTGACATTAACCTTGGGTGTGGGTCCTGAACCTAAAAATATTATTCTCTTACATCTATAAGGATTGTTTGAGGAAGTATTCATTGTGTTTGTTGAGGTCCCAAATGATTACTACCTATGAGTTGTGTTGATGACTTTGTTACAGGTGTTGATGTTGATTGGGCTGCAACCTATGTCATGGAATATGTAATAGATGATGCTACAGGTGGAGTTGTGAAGGGAATCCCAAAAATGGGAGTAGTGTGAATCGTTGAAGGACTCTGTGTAACTCCTCCTAATGGTATGTTAAGGTTTACCTAAGGTATAACATTTTGTGGAATATGTGTCATATGACCCTAGTTCTAGTTTGAGACATTTCTAGGTGAAGGCACTGCTTGTAGTGTGTTTATGTCAAATAGAGGTGGTAATTTAACTCCATCCTCTAGGAGTTTGGCTAAAAATATTTGAGGGATGAGCATGATGAGCTCATCAACAAATTCAACAACATCAGGATCCTAGGTTGCTACCTCAATTTCCTCAACAATGATAAATCCTTGGTCATCTATTATGAGGAAGTTTTCAAATGGGTTGACATATGATTTAGACCTTGGAGGTTCTTGTGATGTTGACCCAATGTGTGTGGCATTGTTATTGACCTGGTGAGGTATAGGACCAAGGTTCATTTCTCTAGTGGAATTGTAAAGGTGATCATGTTGTCGTGAAGGGTCCATTTCTAATTGTCTCTTTTACAATCTAGTCTAAACCATAAGATAAGACTTGCTCAAAGAAGGATGACATGTAAATTTGAACCATAAGGTATGCAACTACCTAAGATGTGAGAGTATAAGCTATGTTTTTAGTTTTTTTGCATAAATTATGACATGCAAAGACTAGGGTATAATGCAAACTATATGTCAAAATATTTGGATAACTAAGGGATAATTCACTAACTAACCAATTTTGATGCAAGTTTCCAACTAGGATTTCCAATGATGTTTTAGGATCAATACCAGAATGACTAAGTGATAGGTTGAATGGGTGGATTTCAAACTAGCCTAGTGAGTTTGAGGTATTCCACTAAGATGACAAAGGAAAAATTGTAAAATGATATGTCAAGGGAAATCATATTTGAATCATTGTTTTCAATCAAGGTAAGATAGTTTATCTACCCTAAGGTCTGTAAAGTGTTATGTACAAGGATTTTCCTAAGTATGCTAAGGATGATCTAAGTAATGCAATGATGAAACTATCTAAAAAACTAAGGATGAACCTAAATATGAGCAAGTCACAGGCCTGGATTCAGGTTTACAGCAGAGAGTAGATCAAATAATGAAATCCTACAATAAATCTTTTGAGTTTTCCATTTTTTAATTGAAATATTTTCTATGACAAGAAGATATGTCATTCTAGACTGCAAATGCGGTTCCAAATATCAGATACATCACAGAAACTCACAGATGTAATTTACAATATCAAATATAGTTTATTGGTAAAATTGTTAATTGAAATACTCTCTGTGGCAGGTAGATGTGTCGTTCCAGAATGTAAATATGGTTCTACAGATCAGATGCATCATAGAAACTCACAAATGCAATTTACAATATTAGATGTAGTTTACTAGTAAAATCATCTAATTAGAAAAACTGAGGATAAACCTAAACATGAACAAGTCTCAGGTCTAGATCTAGTTTTTAGTAGAGGGTAGATTGGATAATGAGATCCTACAAGATATCTTATGAGTTTTTAATCTATTAAATGTAAGTTTTTTTGTGATAGGAAGATGCATCATTCCAAACTAAAAATGTGGTTCAGAAGATCAGATGCATCATAAAAGCTCACATATGTGTTTTTTTAGTATCATATTTGTTTTAGACTACAACAATTGTGGCTCATTTTGTTAGATGTGTTGCAAGTTTAGCAATTTCAACTCAGAATGTCATATGCATTTTCTATTTAAATAGTTGCAACTTAGAATCTCAGATGTAGGTTTCTATGTAATAGATGTGTTGAATAGTGAACTGGTCCTAAGTTTTGACAAACTTTTGACTTTTTTAATATTAAATCATGGATGTTTTTGTTTGATCAGATCAGATTGAACATATATGTAAGACACACAAGTATAGTGTTTGAAATAAATAATCAGATAATTATAATCTTAAGGCTAGCAAGGATAATATCCACTAGACTCCCACTTAGAGTTTCCTCCAACTGCACTATCTAGAGCAGATGACTTAGGATCTTGGTAGCATAGGATCCCCCTTACTGTGCACTCACTTCTCGAGCTTACCAAGATTTGGATTCTCGCATGAACAAGAAATTTTTCATCTCTACTATTAGACTACGTGTATTATGTGGGTTGGCTTGGGAATGACTGTTCCTGCACCAATAGATAGAAGGTTTTTGGAAATCTAAATAATGGCTTTTAAGTAGGGCACTCATTTGGGTGGTTATACACAAGGAAAGATTATCTCTGATAAGGAGGTTTCCTAGCCTATAGAGGTTATGCTCTATAGGTTTTAATGTACCACACAGGTACTAAGGGAATCACTTGTCTATATAACACATCTAAACCTATAATGCTAAGCTTTCTAGTAGCATTCACATTTATATATCGGTCAGGAGTATCTTGGCTTTAGCTCATTTCTAGTTTGGATCATCCCTTAGGGTGAGTACTTTTTCCCACCAAGGCAGGTCCTCTAGAGTTAATAACAATTTCTCTTACACCTAGGATCACACAAGTATGCAAGGGAAGATGATACTTTTGTTATTAAATCAAGATATAATCTAAATAGAAATGTATAAAAGCATCAAAAATAGTAAGCAATTGTTTATTTTAGGCACCAAATGAAATATGATCTAAGCTATACAGATAATAAGTTTCAAAATCCATTCTTCAACAAACGTCCTGCAAAACCACACATTAGAACTTTGAAAGTTTGTATTTTGTCTTTTGTCAATCGTCCTATAAAATCCAGGTTATCTCCAGCAGATCACGCGCTATAAAACTCAAGTTAGTAATAACAAAATTTAACTATTAAACTCAAAACTGAGAATTCAAAAATTTATTTTCACTAGTCAAATGCATCGTAGGAAGCCATAGATGTATCAATATGTACTTGTTTCTGTAAAAAAAAAAAAAATCAACAAATTTTCTCAAATTTTGTGACTTTATGTCAGGTTCACCAAATATGATAAGGGAAAAAAAATAGGAACAAATAAAGCATAGCAATGACAACAATTAAAATTTTCCTAGATCATGCTAAGATCCCCAAATCGATAATGAAGTGCAATGCAAGAAAATAATTCAATAAACAAGAACAATATCACCTAATCCCCATGCTTTCTTGACTCATCTCCATTATTCTCCTCAAATCTTCTTTGAAATTCTCAAATTCCCTTAGATCGTGGTTGCAATAATAGCTTGTAAGTATTTTGACAACAAAACTTTGAATATTGTGATTACCAAAAATAGAGTTAAAAAGCTTCTTTTATAGAAACTTCACAGATTTGATGGTCAAGATTGATTTGTGTTTGAGTAGTGTAGATCAAGTATGAGGATCTAATTGAATATTTAAGTGACTTTATTGATTAGATTGACTGGATAGTTAGCTAATTTGATTGATTAGTCAAGAGATGTAGCTAAAAGAGTGTGTTAGTCAAAAGGAGATGACAAATTAGTTAGGTGAGTGAACTAAGAGAGAGTGTTAGGCAGGAATGGAGAGAATTATGCATGAGATATTAGATTGAAAATGTATGAGACATGTGCTCAAATAGAAGAATTAATTATAAAATTATTAATTCCTTTCTTTGTGGAAGAAGTTGTGTGTTCATGATTCCATAATCAAAATGAAATATTCAATTTAAGGAAGCACCTTAAATGAGAAGATAAAAATAATTAATTAAATGAAAAATCATTTATTTAATTAAAAGCGGGAAATTAAATAAATTTAGGAAACTTATTTAATTAATCAAAAGAAGAGATTAGAATTAATTAGTGATGTGATTAAAGTAAATTAATGTAATTTACTTAATTAACCAATTTTAGAAGAAAAATGAAATGAATTAATTAAATGTTTAAAACTATTTAATTAGTTAGAGGAATTAGGATGTTATGTTATAATTAAATGATAAAATCATTTAATCACATTTGTGGGTATCTTGAATTGATGTTGAAAAGTGCAGTCGTAGGCCTAAGCCATTTTTCAGTTTCTACAAAAACAAGAGGAAAATGTGTTAGGATGTGCACTTTTTTCTCTACATTCTATTATATGGGATCATATTTTTTCTCAATTATTAAATTTAAGTTCCTAATTATTAACACTTTCCCATTCTAAAATTTCATAATCACCTTGATGCTTTAGTTCCATCTATTTTAATAATATAATTTTTATATATTCTAAAATATTCTCTTTTATACATGATATGTGAAGTGGCTCAACATATGGAAACTAGAGTAGAGGTCCTTGAGCCTAATTTAGTTACTAGAGAAGAGGAGGTTGAAGCAGACATGGTTGATGTTAGGGAGGACGCCTATACATAATTTGATCTTGGACAAGGGTCATGATCTCTTCCTTCTATTGATATTCATACTATGAATCTAATTAAATAGGTGAAGAGAAAAACTTATTACAAAAATATAGATCATTGACTTGAAATTGATATTGAGAAATTAAAATTTTATGGTAAACAACCTACTACTACTACTAAGAGGGTAGTCACAAGAACTTCAATGGAAATAATTGAGACTTATTTCAAAAGTCATGATATACTTGGTCAAGCCCAACTATTATTAACATTTCTTCTTCGTGATCACCTAAAAGATCCATTACAATTTATGGTTGTAGGTTTCACAAAAATAGGAAAAGAAGAGGCCTAGAAGACTTAAATATTATTGAAAATGTTAAAAAAGGTTTGGGTACTCCATTGGGATCCAATCTCAATCAATGGATAAGATCATTTCAAGAAGAGTGATGTTGACATCTATTTTAAGTCCAAAAATGTCAAGAAAGTGTCAAATCACTTCACTTTCAAGTGAAATTGGCTTAAGTAGAAGGACAATAACAAGATATGTGAAAAGGAGAAAGGTTTTGGATGATACTACTATAAAAGGAAATTGGGAATTGATGTGCAGGGCTCCTCGTTTTGAAAAGATTAAATATGGTGTTAGGAACTTGGTATCAAGTTTTTTGTATGATCATACTCATCCCTCATCAAATACAAGAGATGTTCTAAAACATAGGATTAGGCCTAAATATAATTTTTGACTGCATACAAAACATTGGTTAGACATAACACAACATTAGATGTATATGATGTTTTGTAATGAAAATCCTCATATAAAGATTGAACAAAAAATGTTTCAAATGTTAAAGGCCACATTATGTGAGGGAAAACAAGGTTTTTGAAACTTGTTGTTGTCATTATCATATTAAATTTGATCTTTACTATTAGGTTTTTTGAAAGATCAAAGAAGAAAGTGATGGTTCTAAAAATGTACCTCCTAAATAGGTAAGTCAATTTGTAGTATCCATCTTATGTGATAAATTTGATGATGATGTAGATTTTCTAATGAAATGCATAAGAGGAATTTGTGAAACATGTGGGAATCTAGCTAAAATTCCTTTGAGAAATGAAGATACTGACATGAGAAAGATGGTAAATTGCAAGAGTTACAAGTACATAAAGTTTGAAATAAAATAAGGAAAAGAATAAAAAAGGTTAGATTATGTAGAAGAGGAGGTACGTATTGGACCATTTATGGAAAATTTTCATAAACTGATACACCATACATACATCATGTATTTAAAGCTAAGTGGCAAGAAAAACAATATTAATTTTCAAGAGATACTTTCCGAGTTGGAACAATTTTATCATTAGTTGAATTTGTATAAAATTGCTCTTTTAACCAACAAAAAGATATTCAAACATAATATTACTATTATGGTACATGTTTTTTTATCGACATGCATAATTTAATTTGGATGGTGTTGACAATAAATATGAAAAATGAGTCATCAAGAAAGAATATCACTTTTATATTAGTGATGATAAAGAGCATGCCACACATTGACATAACATTTCCATGTGTTCTACATCAAATATATATCATTAAACAATAAACACACATATATAAACTAGTGCATCAACTTGTTTTCAGCTCATCATATCGGCTCCTAGTCGAGTGACCATCCAAGCATGAACCTTGCTCTGATAAATGTGTTGAGCCTTATAACATGTATATACATATAAAAAAAATTAATTAAATTAAAATTTTTATTAAATATATATACACACACATGAATAAGTGAACATGTACAATTTATATGTAGTTAACTAAGAAAATTAAAGAACTCACTTGTCCACCAACATAGTTAGACAAAGAACATGTACATACATGCTCTACCCTCAAAATAGGATTAACATGAATTGCCTCCACCTAGACACATATGCATGAATACATAAAAAATTAAAATTAATTTCAAAGTTACATACTACATGTTTTTATTTAAAACTACTTAAAATAAACTTAAAAAATATATGTATGTATATACCATAGGAATACCCTATGCATCCTGATTGTTCACTTTTACAATCATATGATCCACCAATTCCCTTAAAATCCTAATCTATACTAACTCCTCCAATGATTTTTGTAGTGGGATATGTAGTTGAGATGGCATAGGTGAAGCCAACATCTCCATAAATTTTCTCTCACAATCTGCTCGAGTGTATCAACAAATGTATGAGCACCTATAACTACAAATGATTGGGCACCTATAGTAGTAGATGAATAATCATTTGTTACTACAAGTTCCTAGTCATTTTTTGTTATAGGTACCTATTTAGGTACCTATAACAAAAAATGACTAGGCACTTGTAGTAACAAATGATTGAGCACCAGGTGTAGGAGTAGATGACTAAGCACCAAATCTAGGAGCAGATATATAGGCACTTGTAGCAACATAATCATCAATAGGTGGATCATGTGCATGTGAAAAAGTGGTGGAATGGTTAGTATGTGGATCATGTGTTGGACCATGAGATGATTTAGATGTAGGATCAATATTGAATAATATCAAGACTGAACTTATGGACTCTTTAAATCTCCACTGTAATATTGGCCCATAAATCAGGTAACATCTACCAAGGGGATCCCCAACTATGATGATATCACACCATAAGCTCTCATCAAGTCATTAGACAACCTATAACATGTATCCCTCAAAATATAGGAATCATGTGAAATGTGGTCTATATCAGTTGAATATGGCATGCCTATCACAACATATACATTTGACTTAGTAGGAAATGATCTATGTGTCTATCTCATCAAATATGAACCACATGATCTATATATATCTATTGAGCCTATACTGCAATATCAACAATACTATCAATTGATTACCATAGGGAAGCAATGACAACCTAATATCCAATAGGGCTAATTGATGGAGCAATGAAAATCATCATTTTCCCAACCAAGGCCCTATAATTTAGGTGGTATCAATCTACATGTTAGTATACATCATTTTCACAAACCCTACCATGCCCTACCCCAAATGACCTAGTAAATCTAAATAGTTAATATTGAGGCCTAAATGGACCTTAACGTATAAATTTTGTGCAAAATATAATGAAATATGTTCATTATTTGGATAACAATCATGTGTTACAATAAATTATGGATATGTTAGTACGGCCATCCTAGGATCTATGCACCTAGTAACCTGATATGCCCTCACCTAAGATCTAGTGGAATACTAGGTAAAAAATTTGGTTTTGATAGTTTCCTTTAGCACTCTAATATGGACTATTCTCAATGGTACATCACCTAAAACCTTATCCCTCATCCTAGTAAGGATGACTACTAAAGTGTCCCTAAAATACACACGCATACCTCCTAATGACTGTCTAATCCTAACTAAACTCTCTAATATATCTTCACAATTACATTTGTAGACCCCCATCATTGAAGGCTCATCTAAAATCAATTTCAATCTTCAAATCTTTGCATTTGTACATGCCCAAAGCCCCTCCATATTGATTCATTGCATAAAAATTAATTAAGTTCTAATTTTAATTCAAGCATACATATATATGTACATAGGTCTAGATGTATGTAATAAAACTTGAAAAGTGAACTAAATAGCAAATATTAATTTAGAATAAAATAAAAAAACATGCATATACATTGAAATGTAAACCAACCTAAAATAGTATCTAAATTAGCTCTAGAACATGATGATTAAACATTTAAATGAATATGAATAAGCAAATGTATCATGTTTTTAATTTTTCAAGGAAAATTTGACATACTTGGATGAACTTTATGACCTAGTTTTTAAAGAGAATATTAGCCAAACTTAGATTAAATGGGGTAGCTAAACTACCAAACCTGGTAATACGTGAAGGCTTATTCTATATAATCAATTCTTGGCACAAATTGAAGATCCTATTCTAACTATCAAATGATACCTTGAACTATTAGGTTATTAGGCATTCCTATCAAATCTAATCTATCCAATTTGGTATGGACCATATTATGGAAAGAGAAAATATAGAGCTATCCTCAAGTTATCATGCTTCTGATGTGAGAACATGAATATTCTTATCCTTCTCAATCTATATGTAATCTCTAAATAATATCTTGATGATTAATTGTGAATATAATATACATACATTCATATAAATTGGAAAATGAATTCTAAAAGTGTATTCCTTGTATTTATGTGTATATTTTGAGATAAATTCCTTTAACAATAGGATCTTTGAATGTTTTCTATTGTATGTTAATTTACTAGGTACTATAGTGAGGTCCTACAAGGAGTTCATGTAGGATATTTGACTAAAGAGTTAAAAATTGAGATAATTTATTGAAGGGTAAAATTTCAGAATAACTATGTGAACGTAAGAAAAACTCATGAAAATTTGGGCTAAGTTGGGGTAATATAATTAAAGTAGTGGAGGAGTGAAATTACAATTTAAATGAGGATTGAATTTTAAGAGTTGGGAATTATTTGTTTTATAAATTCCCCCTTGACATCTTAGGATGATGAGAACATGTTAAGGTTGGGTATGATAGCAAGGTGGACCTATATAATATTTGAGTTATATTACTTGAAAACCAAGGGAATATTTAGTAGTTTTAAATCTTTTTGTATGTGATTGATTGAACTTGACTAAGTGTACCATTTATGATATTTTTTTCAAACCACAAATTAAAACTTAGCTCATATCTAGTTGTCCAATCTACACAATAGAATCCTTGCATCAATTTTCTCATCCTATATATTTGGGCATGATGTTGTAGCTAGATGTTGCATTACATAGATTTTAATGGGAATTCCCAATTACTATAACATACATTTACCATGCAAGGAAACTAATTCATTTGATACAATAAAATGTATTAAGGAAAAATAATATTTTTTCTTTTAAGGTTAGGGAAAAGTTAGAATTTGTGACATTGGTAGCTCCCAGTTTAGTAGAGTTGACTCCACATTCTTCATATTTAAAATTATTGTATGAAATTTAACTTGTGTTGGTATTCTCTATTTTCATGGAAAATGTTGTTTAATGTCACTATTATTCTATATATTTGGAAAATTATTTCTCTATATGTTGCTCCAACACATAGTCCATATCCTTCACTATTGGTATTTGACCTAGATTGAACAAAAGAGAATTTGATTAAGGAGGACTCCCAACTCTATCCCATTTCTAGCTAAAACTCATGGTAACAACATAGGTTTGCATACATAAAATGCAATAGTAAAGGAAAGTGTTCTTTTATTACTGAAATGACATTACATCAGCACATGCCATTGAATGGGCTTTCATTACATTTCTAAAAATCTAAAATAGATTCACCTTAGACTCTCACTAGTCTAACTTCTCTAGCTCTTCTCTCTCTTGTTTTGGTCAGCTCTCTCTTCTTACCAAACTTTTCTACACTTCCACCACACTCACCCCTATCTCCACTCTCATGATGGGTATATATATCTTTTATCTATCATCACCAGCAAGCCTTCCCCTTCATGTCTGCCTTGACATTCATTATTTCCATGTTGTCATTGTATCCTCTTGTCATCCAATTAGTAATGAAATCACTAAGTGGTTACATCATTATTAGGTGTGCAGTCTCGTAGCCAATATCCACATTGATCCACAACAACGATGTGTGTTCAACAAGTAATATCTCACCAAGTATCACTGTCTTATTCACCTTCATCTATTTCCTTTGATCAGATCACATATCTATCATCCTTCTTGCCATTGAAATATCACCAAGACCCTAGCTCATCTCCCTCCAAAACCACCATGTCACATTAATAAAGATTTATCAGAATATCGAATGAACATAGCAAGATCTCACACTGAACCAAGTATGTCTCCTCAAAATCACCACTATCATATCATCGTTAATCATTATCCTCATCACCATTTGTGATTCGAAACAAGGATGCAAATTACCAATCATCCTATCACCATTAAATTACAGCTCTTCATTCATGTCGTTGAATTCCATCTCTATCACTTCCTTGTTAGTCCCACCATGGTCATCTTCTTTGTTGTATTCATTCCCATCCATTGCCTTGTTGAAGAGACCTCCAAAAAATTTCCACCGAAACAACCAAGTCTCGCCGATGAAATGTTGGTCCTCATTACCATGGCATGTCGGGTCATCAAAGGGACTTCCTCCAAAGTCACATTGAAACACTCTAGTCATGTGGATATCACTCCATCGGAGGGACAAAGATTGTTGTCCCACTGATGTGATAACCTCACATAGATATCACCGCGTCATATGGAATTTCAAATGTTTCCCATCAAACACACAACGTCACCTTGATTTAATGATCCCATAGTCTTTTGGAATGTTGAAGAGACATCCATGATTGTCTCGCTGACTAGCATGACTCTCACTAACATGTCTCCACCACATCCTTATCACTGCTACCCACCATCAGAATGTCAAAGATACATTCATGATTGTCTCATCAATGACCATCACTCATGCCGATAAGCCAATACACTATACGTCAAATGACGAAGTAGCTCCTCCCATGCACTAATTGCTTTACAAGCCCATCCTCAGCCCTTATTGAGTGGAATAACTCAAATCAATGCAAGGTCGCTCTCTAGCCCTGGATGCTCCTACATCAGACACCTAGGGTAAGAAAGAAATGTTTCATAAACATTTGTGGATTCGATGCTTATTCAGAATCCATCTCATTGCCTTGTTCACCTACACCTTATTTCTCAATTTTCCCTATAACTTAACATCTTTTCCATTTGTCATCCTTCCTCTCTTTCTTCCTCTTTTCAAAAAATTCATCTCTCACCAATATTCATTATAAAATTATGAAAAAGCCATAATCATCAATTTCTTCTTCTTCAAAAGAATAATATGACTCATACCTTACCTTATTCTTTGTTATTGTTGCAACCACTTGGTAGTCACTACTTTTCTTTACACTCAACATTCTAGATGTAGAATCAACTCCACTAGAACCTAACCACCTCCTCTAAATTAATTTATCATTCACCTTTAATCTTGTGGGATTCATCCCACCATAATATATCCACCTCCACCAATTTGCATTTGCACTTAACTCTGCAACACCATGTAACTCTGCAACACCATGCAAATCCTTCTTTGCATACCAATCATTCTGAACCATCTCATAGGAATTCACTACCTTATCCATCTCAACATTATTCATTACCTCCTTCATTGGTAACACTACATCCACATGTTCATCTTCACCCTTGGGTATGACACTATACTCCTCTCTCTGTATGCCTTCTAAAAGACATTTTCTAGCTACAATCATTTCCTTGTTTGCATTTACACCAAAATTAGTTGTGTAATCAAAGGAATCATCCTTTTATTCTAGTAACAAACTATCAGTCACTCCAATTCCTTTATCACATAAGAAGTCATCCATTGATGCCAAGGGGAGATCACCAATCATCCCAACTTTCTTTCCTTCAACTCCTTCCTTATTTTCAGCTACAATACTTTCATCTACCAATGCATTCACTGTGCAACATCCTCATTTGCACTAATATTATCGTACTCAAAATTTGCTTCAACAAAGAATTTCAACCTCCTCAGATCTAGCCATCCCATTTGTATCCTACAAACTAGAATCCTTTATGAATTCACAAGATGCAAGTTTTACCTTTCCTTTAACCATTACCACTTGGGTTTCTTCTTCTTCATGGACCTCCATCTCTTTCCATTCTTCTATGGCTATTACCACCTCCAGATCTTCATCCTTTCTATCCTTAGTGACTTCTTCTCACAACATCTTTTTCCCTCTTGAATGTCATTACGTGTTTTTAAGAACCATGGATATTTGGCAAGTTCAAAATAGACTAGGGTTCTAATAGAAATAATCTCAAAACCTAATTCCCTTAATTAGTAGCCTATGGTGCAATTAGAAGAGACAAACTTACACAAATTTGGCTTAGGGAAATAGTTTTATACAAAATATTAATGCAAAAATATAATTAAAGTGTGCAAGAAAAAAAATCTAAAGAAAACAAACACAACCTGCCCTAATTCAAGATAGTTCAAAATAAAGCACAAAATTTAGCTTTAATTGTACTCACAACTTTTGTGTTAGTAGGAACCCTAATTTTCTCATGTCTCAACTCAAACACCTTGGTTCAATCTTCCAATAGCTCTGCATTAATTTTTTTTTTTTGACAATGAAAGGAAATCAATTTGAATTTTTTTACAACCCAATAACCATTACTGCCAATGTCCTTTCAGCCATTACTACTCGCTCACGTGAAGAAAAATGGCTCTAATGTTCATGTGTTCAATTTCAAATGACAACCATTGATTTCTTTATGAGATGGCATGATGAATGACTCAGATTGAGTCAACAAAATTTGAATTAAGTCCACATGGGTTAATCAACTCATCAACCAATGAGAATGTGCTGATTGGAAACCATGTCATTTCTTCTCGTGGGCTCCACCTCCTTTCCTAGTGGATGGAACTACACATGTGTCACCTAATTGCAAACATCACATGTCTCCCAATGAGCATTCATTTAAGGTTGTGAGGTGTGTGATGGGAAGCTAAGATTTAACCATGCTGATGTTTGTGGGTTGTCAATCTCAAATGTATTGAGCATGGGGTATGATGCAAATGGACTAGGCCCCTCCACGGTGAGGACATGTGTCACATAATCAAGGACCTCACATGCCTTCTGGTAGGCACTCGTCAACTCCTATGCAGTGTGTGATATATGGTCAAGATCTCATTGATAGATCCAACGCACCTTATTTTTGCACATGCCAATAAATGTTATAACTTAAAATGGCGCTCAACTAGGCCGACGAGTTTTGACCCTCAAGGATTATACTTTTCTAAGGTAGTTTTCATGAAATTTTTTTTGAGCCAAATTTACGAATTAATGAAATGACAATTAAAACCAGGCAACTGACAAACCTAAGTGAAGGGGGTTGGTAACAGGATGCTTGCGATGGCCTAAATGATGACTTGATTACCCGACGACCGAGTAGAGCAGGTCAACATGAATTTAAAACATCCAAGGATTAAAACATAACGGATGTAAAAGAAATTTTATAGAGCTAAAACCCTAAACCCTATCCACAAGCATACATGTGACATGCTAAACCATCAATTTTGATGGTGTTCTATGGACTTCTCGCACTCTTAGGGTTTTTCACCTAAAAGGAGAGATATAGAACCCTTAAATTGAGGTGGTTCACTCAAATCAAGGAATGTGTAATGGAATTGAGACTAAATTCAATGACCTAAATGCAACCAAGTGATGAAATTGATTGATTATGAATGTAAAACTAATGAAATATGCAATGTTTGAAAACATAGTAACATTTGTAAAAGACCTAAAAAGATGAACAAAACTGCTAAAAGGACTAAACAAAAATTGTAACTTAGAATGTATGCACCTGTGAGACTGATGAAGGTTGGAATCCATTTTGAAAATCTGGAAAATTTAACTTTTTATCTGACTAGGACTCATTCGCCACCCTGGGCGAATCAGTCCCAGGTTAGGTTTTTCTACCTAGAAACTAGTTTTTGCTCACTTAGTACTGGAATTTGCATTTTACTCTAACAACCACCTCAAGTAGGACTCATTCACCATCCATGGGAAATCAATCCTTTTTTAGTTTTCCAAAAATTCATATCTCAGTCCTACACCTTGTCACCTGTACAACACTTCTTCACAGGAATCCGGATTGGGATCTCAAAAAATACCTCTAAAATAAGTTAAAATTTATTGTCTAATGGGGGTTTTCACTTGGTCAAACCCCTAATTGGGTAATTAAACCTTGAATGGATAAAAATATGCATAAGACTTTATCCTTAAGTGTGTCAAAGACTAGGAAAATTTGAAGTATGACAAAACCCTATTCTAAAGTGCTCGAATAAGATGAACAAATGTGATTTGAATGATGCAAGACTTCAACCCTAGAATCCCTGCAACATATCAAATGGATGTAAATGACATGCAAATGAAATGCAAACCTTAATATGAAGATAAATAGAAGATGGAAGATGGAATCACTTTGAAAACAAGTCTTTAGGTGTGATTTGATGGCTAGTTACATCTCCTCAACCTAGATTACTCCATGATTCAACATAGGAATCCATCATCAACTCTTTTCAATGTTGAATCTTGAATGACGAGTGAGCTTCAAGACCTAAAAAAACCATATTTTTCTGCCCTAAAACTTCAACTTTGTTGTATAACATGCTAATGAAACTTATTGTGGAATACTCTTAATACTTGACTTTTGATATTACTTTGTAAAAAAAATGACCAAGAGATGTGACAAATGACCTAAAATGTGTATTTATAGGCATTAACACCTAATTTTCCCATTACTTAGGCCTAAGAGGCCAACATCCACTGAAAAATTAAGTTGAATTGATTAAATTCCCTCAAAAATTGAATTTTCCCCCAAAGGACTCATTCCTCACCTTGGCGAATGGGTCACTAGAGGGACTCATCTATAACGTGGTGAATAAATTTACTAATTGGTTTTGGAATTGAGTTTTAGATATAGGTGGATTAAGTGTTGTTTGTCGGGATTTAAATGATTTTTTAAAGTGAGACAGGCCTCTAGATAAAAAATAATGGGTCTTAACGGCCTATAAATGCTATTTTGAAGGATGAATAATGCAGGGGTACTCAAAAGTAGGTCTAAATTAAGCATGAAATTGTCTTTCTCAAAGATTGCCCAAATTTTCTTACTGACCCCAGCCCCCCACTTTAACCTTATATGACTCTACGTGCATATGTAAGCTAAAGGACTCTAAATAATACACTTTATTGCACAAAATGATACTCATTCAAAAGAGGGAAGAATGAATCCTCCAGTGTAGTTATCTATAAAACCACAACATTAGGAACCACATCCTTTAACAAAAATTCATTAATTTTCCAAAAATCCTTTTATCAAATTTGAGGGTAGATGTATACCCCCCATTGTTCTGCCCCTTGCTTCTGAAAGGTGGAATCAAGGTAGCAATCTAGCCACCTCGAATAAGGAATATCATACCATGGGAATTTACCAAGTACCATGCATAATTATAGATGATTGATGATATTAGGGTGTGGAATCTGATTCAATGCATGAACAAGCATTAACAGAGTTTCCCTAGCTCTATTATGTTGTTTTTGAGAAAAGGTACCCTATATAGAACTCTTAGAAAGAAAGTAACCCTATTTTTAATGCATAAGAGTAAAGGGAATACATTAAAAGAGGTGAGAAGATGTTGTCACTTACTATTATATTTTTTCCTTCTGTAGCTTGAGGGAGTGATTAACGAGACAAAGAGATGGTGAGTAGGTAGAGACTACACCTTTGCAAGCTGGTGACTTGAGAACAGAAGTTGCATGTATTGAAATTTGTACTATAGGGTGAGTTGGGACCTTTCACTTAGTGATTTTGTAATGGTTTAATGATTTTTAATGCATTTATAGGTTAATTTAGGGTCTTGGAAAAAAAGTTCGCAAAGTGTCCCCTTTTTTTGCAAAGTATCCCATTTGTTTGAAAAGTGTCACTTTTGTTCGCAAAGTGTCCCAAAAGGGTTCTAAAGTGTCTAGGACCTTTAGAAAAGCACACTAGATGAACTTTAGCACACTTGCATTGATGAATAATAGAAAAATTGAAGATATTAGATGAATTTTTAGAGTATATTGTTGTGATTGTGATAGGTACCTACCTTGTCGGAACAGTGGCTAGGGGGGAGATAGATTACTTTTCTTAGAGATTTATCTCTAGCACTATCGGTAGAGGAGATGGAGCATCTACAGGTAGTAGGCATTTATTGGGAATATTTGATGCCACCTATGAGATACCATGACGCCATGTTGATGGCCCTATGCGAGTGCTAGGACACTAACACATGTACATTTCACCTTCCTATCGGGGAGATGACCATCACCTTTGAGGATGTACACCGGATTCTCTGAGTTCTTATTCAGGGAGAACGAGTATATTTTCAAGGAGATCGATCATTCCACAAGAAGAAGGTGGACATGTAGTATTGCCTCGATGGACCTATTCATGATGAGCATGTGAGAGCATGAATTGAGCTTCCCATGCTTCTATATTCATGAGATCCCATTGAGAGATAGATTATGATGCATATAGTGGATCTTGTTCTCTATACTGATGGATGAGTGGCACACCTAGATGGAGGATTGGTCCATTTGATTCGCGGGATGGTGGAGCACAAGATAGTTTATGCTTGGGGATGTTGCATCCTAGCACATCTTTATTATGATCTTGGTCGATTTGTGTTTTGAGAGATTGAAAGTATGGTGCACTACACGCTTCTGTAGGTGTGGTGCCTTGAGCATATTACATGAACTAGGCCTATTGGATTCCCATGTGCTATAGCTACATGATATCCATGAGCCTTTAGCTATCCTCTATGATGCTTTTTACAGTATGGAGACTTTCATTTTTCAAGGGTGAGATTTGACTGGTTGGAGGAGGACAAGATCCTTTGGAGACCTTATCTACTTATGCTACAATGGCTAGATCCCATATGACAGCTGAGGAGGATGTAGATGGAAATATTTATAGTTGGGTGAAATGACTATGTTGTACGACCTTTCTATTATGGGCGAGTCATGCAACAATTTGGGTAGGTGCAGACACCACCGAGGGCATGCCCCTTCATCGCGAGATCAGTGTGGAGTGCCCAGAGGCTAGGGGATACCATTTGACTCACTATATACCATGTTATCTAGAGTGACTTCGATGATTTGGATCATGATCGGTCACTAGTCTCCAAAACTAATGACATCAGTAGCACAGATGAGCATGAGGCATGGTGGTTAATGACATGACCAACTCCTATATTTCCCATGGATGTCCCTATAGGTGATGGAGGACCAGCACCAAATGAGGGAGATGAGCCAAAGGATAGGTCTGAGGATGTATGATACAAGTTAGAAAATATATTATTTCTTTGATGTTATTGATGATGGTACAATTCCAGTGTTGATCTTGATGACTATGAGGGTTAGGATGGAGGAGAGGAGGATGAGGATGAGGGAGGATCAACATGAGAGGAGCCACCCAGGCAAGGGTGAGATGATGGTGAGGATCAGAATGAGCATGGAAGCTTCCTGACTCATACCAAGCCCGGTCCGCATTACGGTAGCTATAGCAGGCATGGTGCCCATAGTCATAGAGGCTAGCACATCCTCCATCCCCCCAAAGAGGATGAGGTTGATATCCCTCAGCCGACTTGAGATATAGGTGATGATATGTTATTTTATGAATGTACTTTAGTGTTTATGCTTTATAGATATATATATATATATATATATATCATGATGATGTGTACTAATTGTGTATTTTTTCTACCTTGCAAGAGTGATGAGATACTAGTGAGATTTCTATCATTAGGTTGCCACAGAGATAGTGTCTACATCCATCGACGAGGAGGAGATGGAACCTGATTACATGCCCCCACCGATCATGGAGGAGGATCTAGAGTCACTCAAACATTTTTCAAGGCTATGGGAAGCATATGAGAGGGTGAGGAGATGACTTCGTCAAGCTAAGAGTGTAGGACAATCATCCTAGACCCCAGTAGAGGTGGAGAGACTACATGCATAGCTAGCATAGTTATAGGCGAAGAGGGATCAGATGGAAAAGGATCATCTTGTAGCTCTTGGGTGAGTACAGGGTCTAGAGTATACACTCAGAGTTGGTGGGTCATGATCATGATCACACATGACCATCTCATGACATCTAGGGATTGGATCATGGGTGCTAGAGCCTGAGGGATTGAGTTCTCATAGACCTTGGTGATTTTGCATATGATATTGAGATGTACATAAATTATATATATATATATATATATATATATATATATATACATGAGCATTTGATGTTATAATTTGTCTTATTGTGTTTGAATGTTAAATGACAACATGATTAATTAAATAACTTGTGGTAAAATTATTTAAATAATGTCTACATGATTTAACGTGATTGATGTGATCTAATGTAAAACATATTGTAGTTTTACTTTAGATACAACATTGTTGAATTAAAGGGAATACGTTAAATTAGATACACCTATAACTCATATAAGGATAAAAATTAACATAAAACAAGGGTGAATAGTATGAAACCTAAAGTAATTAAATTAAATAATTACCCTAGTGTTCAAGAATGAAGCAATGTAAAAGTTATCTAGAATGTAACCAAATAACTTAGGCAACACTAATTTATCAATCATACTATTCAAAGAGATTATAGGTAATACTGACACAAATGCCTGGCATTAATAGGTTCCTTAAGGGGTGTTCCATCGAGCTGTGTTATTATGTAAGCACCAAAACCATAACTAGTATCGACTATGTAAGGTCCTAACTAGTTAGGGCTGAATTTATCTTTGTCTTGATGGTTAGCATTAGTATTGTGTTGATTCTCATATAGAACAAAATCACCCTTACAAAACATGTGAGGAATAACATGAGTATTGTGTTTTCATTGTAATTGTTTAATGTAAGCTTGGGGATGCTCAAGAGTGTTAATGAGTTGTTGATCAAGCATTTCAAGCTGGTACAATCATTGGTCTTTATAAGTGGCATCATCAATAATGTCTTGAAGAGCAATTCACAGCATAGGAATTTCTAACTCTAAGGGCATGATTGCATCAGTACCATAAACCAGGTTATAGGGTTTAGTTCCCATGGATAATCTAACACTTGTTCGATAGGCCTAAAGAACATAATGTAATTGTGTATACCAATCCTTATGATATTTGTTAATAGTTTTATTTAGGATTTGTTCAAAGATCTTGTTAGTGCTTTTAGCTTGTCCATTAAATTTCAGATAGTATGGTGTAGAAAATCGATGTTGAATGTTGAATGTTTCAAGAAATTTATTTACTTCATTATTATTAAATGGGGTTCCATTGTCTGAAATGATTAAGAAAGGAAGTCCAAAGGGAGAAATTATGTGTTCCAATATGAAACAACAAATTACTTCAGCATTTGTAGATCGAAGAGGAATAGCTTCCACCCATTTTGTGAAATAATTTGTTGTGGTTATTATAAATGTATGTCTGGAAAAAGAGGGTGGTTTTCCAATAAGATCCAAGCCCCATACTAAAAATGACCAAATAGAAATTTGGGCATGAAGCTCAGAAATAGGGGCATGAATCAAATTGCTATGTTCCTGACATTTGTGACATCATTTAATGTAAGAAAACTAGTCTTTCTCCATATGTCTCCAATAATATCCCATATAGATGAGTTTTTGCACTAATGACCTTCCTCCAAAATGATCTCCACAGGAACTAGCATGATCCTGCTCAAGGGCTATAGGAATTTCAAAGTCTCTAAGACATTGTAGTAAGAGACCATTGAAGGATCTTCTATAAAACAGTTCAATGAGGATTACGTATTTGGCTGCTAGTTTGCATAAACGATCTTGAATATTTGTCGTTGTGGGTTCAGGAATGGTACCATCTTTTAAATAATTGTATATTGTATCATAGCATTCTCGCGAATCTTCTTGATTTGTTCTTAAAATGTATTCTAATCGGGTATCAATTGAAGGTTTCATGATTGGATGAATAACAAAGATGAAGTTTGTTGAAGAATCATGTGGGGATATAAGAGATGTTGCACTCACCATTGCATCCGCATGTCGATCATTTTTTCATGGGATGTTATCAATGGTGAATGATTCAAACTTCTCTAATATTTTCATTGTAAGATCCTTGTATTTTCATAATTTTTTATGTTTATTTTGATATGTCCAATTGATTTGTTTGATTACTAATTGTGAATCACCAACTTAGATCTTGATATCTTTAGCACCCATGGTTAAAGTAGCTCGCAATCCTACAAGTAATGCTTCATAATCAGCTGTGTTATTTGTGCATAGGAAATTTAATTGATAGGAAAAGGGAATAAGCTTTCTGTTGGGCATAATTAATACCACCCATGCATCAAAACCTATTCTACACTTAGATCCATTGAAATACAATTCCCATATTTTAACATTAGTGGTCAAGACACTATTATCAGGAAAGGAGTCATGATTAGGTAAAGCAAGAGGAGAAGGAGCATCAACTTAGTGATTGGTTAAGGCTTGTTCTTTGATTGCTTTTTGTGAAACAAACTTAAGGTCAAACTTAGTTAACAACATTACCCACTTAGCTAAGTGTCTAGAGAGATCTATTTTGCTAAAAAGATGCTTAAGGAGATCTATTTTGTTAAATAATATCACAATTTACTAGTAGCGGACACAAGAGCCAAACATTATTTTTAAATTGGTGAATATCGAGTTTCATAATCGATTAAAGTTCAACTAGTTTAATATATAGGATGTTCTTTGCCATGATCATCTTGTTGAGCCAACAATGCGGCAAGAGCATTAGCTGATGTGGCTATGTAAAGGATAAATGGTTTATTTAGCGTAGTAGGTTGTAAAATGGGCAGAGTTGCGAGGCATTCCTTTAAACTCTCAAAATCCTATTTAAAATCCTCATTCCAATCAAAATCCACATCCTTTTTGAGAAGATGTGTGAAGGGTAACATGCGATCAGCTAAAGATGCAACGAAATGGCAGATAGCTTGAATTTGGCCTTGTAATGTGCGTAATTTAGAAATGTTTTTAGGGCGTGGCATATTATCGATAGCATAAATTTTCTTCATGTCCACCTCAATGCCTCTATGAAATATGACACACCCCAAAAAATTTCCACTATCTATGCCAAAGACACACTTTTTTGGTTTTAATCACATGTATTTACATATTCGTTCAAAGATTTTCCAAAGGACATGCACATTGTCTTGTCTTGTTAAGGATTTAGCAAGGATTTCATCAACATAATCTTCCAAAAGTTTATGTATGTAATATTGAAATATCAATGTCATCACTCATTGATAAGTGGCGCCGAAATTCTTTAATCCAAAAGGAATCACAACCCAACAAAACATTCCCCAAATAGTTGTAAATGAAGTTTTGTATTGATCTTGTGGGTTGATAAAGATTTGATTATAACCAAAAAATCCATCCATGAATGAAAAAAAAGCATGTACAACAGTTGAATCCATGATCATGTCTATATTTGGAAGTGGAAAATCATATTTTAAAGAGGCTTTGTTCAAGTCATGAAAATCTGTGCATATCCTAATACGATTATCGGGTTTAGCAACTGTGACAATGTTTGATATCCAAGGAGAATAATCAATAGGGCGAATGAAACCTGCATCGAGGAGTTTTTTGAGCTCTGCTTTAACATGCAAGGCTATGTTAGGATGCATTTTTCATATATTTTGATGAATAGGTTTAGCATTTTTCAGCAAGAATGATGTTGTGTGTCACTATTTTTTGGTCAATGTCTGCCATATCAGAATATTTTCGAGCAATTTTTTTAGGAAAATCATGACTTAAAGTTGTAGTCTCCTCTTGTTCTTCATCATCAAGGCACTTCCCAATCTTAATAACTTTTTCTTTATCATTTATGTCCATTGGCACATCAATTATATCTCCTAAGGGGAGTGCATTAGATTTAGGAACTTGAGGACCATATGGTTCTTCAGTGATATCACTATCTTTTTGCTTGGTAATTAGCACAGCACAAGTAACCTATTTCATGGGAGTAGTAGAGGATGTGTTATCATACACTCCTAACATTTTTTTTATAGTTTCATCACTGTCAACATACTTCCATGATGGTGATAAGTCTATATCAAGTGATTCAGGATGTTTGATTGTGAGATTTTGTTTTGGTTGACATGTTATAGTGTTAATGTTCAAAGATGGTTGTTGAGTGGCTTTTGTCATCTTAGTAAAAGAATATCCCAATCCAGTTTATGTCTCTTGTGTATTAGGTTCTATAGGGACATGAATACCTTGTTCATGCTTTCCACAACCTTTTCTGGTATATCCCAATTGCTTCACAAGTTCATAGATTTTTCCATAAAGCCTTCCCATTTCCTTCAGATTAGGTGGATGTTGATAATCGATCTCATCAAAACCTTTTGTGTATGTTGTAGTTTCTTCCAAAGTAGAGGAGATAGATGTTTGAGAAGATTTTTCTAAATTTTGACTTAATGTGACAGTTAGTTGTTCTTGTTTGTCATCCTTTTTTTTGTGATTATGTATTTTCCTATAAATGAAGTTGTGAATTCTAAGAATCCCCAAACATCACCAAATAATGTAGACACCGTTTCCTCATCTTGTTTTTCAATTTTGAGAGGTTCTATATTAGATGTTGGAATTAATGTATTCAAAGGACTTGTGGTTCCTTTTTCAAGGTGCAAGTAGCTTTTAGTCTTAGGGTATATTTCAACTTGATAAATGTTGTTGTTATAGACATGTTTCATTATACAATGAAGGGTTGAAGGCACTGCATTCATCTCATGAATCCATTGTCTACCTAAAAGAAGATTATACAAAAGATCATAAGGCATGACATGAATGGGATTTTGCATAGTAGCCACCCCAAATGTAATAGGGAAAGTGATTACATTGAGTGGTTGCTTTGTTGTATTTCCAAATCCTTGAATGGATAAGGAATTAGGTTTTATTTGTTACTTGTCAACACACAATCTATCAAGGAGATTCACACTACACACATTAAGGGTAGAACCATTATCAATGAGGGTTCTTTTGATACCTATTTGATTGAATTGAGAAATTATCATAAAGGCTTCATTTTGTTTTTGTAACTCTAAAGGAGGGAGCTCATGTTGATGGAAAGTAATGTCTAGATTAACTTTATTCATTCCATGTATTAAAGTTGCCACATCATTTGGAGTTTTACCAGGAGGAATCACAATTTTTTGTAATTTTTTCTGAAGGATAGTGTGATAATTTGCTGTATTTTGAAGTAAATCCAAAAGGGAATTTTTTGCAAGAGTATTCTTGAGTTGTTCAACAAGATTGTACTCCTTTCTGTGTGAGGGAAAGTGAGGAGCACTAGGAAGATTAGGTAAAGCTAAATAGGGTGGGGTTGGTTGCGGTGATTGTGGATTGTTTCAGGTATTATATGTATAAGCAACAATAATATTGTTGGAATTATGATATAGGACGACAGTGAGTGTGCGAGAACGTGTGAGAGCGAGAGAATGAGTGCGTACAGGGATTTTGAAATCCACTGTTGGAGAGGAGGAATCAGACGAGGATGACGGTGATACATAGAATGGTGATGGATTCAGGTGTCTACTTTGGGTTGGTCTAGAGCCGTTGGCTGCGGATGAGTTAGCGAGGTTTGGCTCAGCTCCGTTGGTGGTGGCTGGGAGTTTGAGGTCTGGAGTTGTTGGTTGGGGCTTCAGAGCCTCTGCTAGGGATGGCTTCGGGTTCAGTGTGGAAAAATATGCTACTGGGGACTTTATTTCTACAATTCCCCCCCCTTTTTTTTGGATGGAGGCATCCATGGTATGTCATTTTATGGCCTATAGGGTTCGATGGAGCTTGTTTTCCTATTGGTGGTTTTTGTTCTCTATCGTCTCTTGGATTGTGGGCCTCGGTGGTGCTCAGATGTCTACTGGAGGGTTTTGAACCTGTGAGGGTTTGTTATGTTCTCTCTCTTTGGCCCCTTTTCCTCTCTAGCTCCATTTTCCTAATAGGGGGTTTTGTTGTGAGTTTTATTTTTGCAGGGATGTGTGGAAGCTGTTTCTGCCCTAACTAGGAGATCTCATCATTGGTTTATCTAAGGAATTTATTGATTGTCTCAACTTCTTCTCTATCCCTTTGGCAAAAAAATGGTTGTCCCACTTCTTTTCTTCTCTCCTTGTACCCCAAAATGTTTTCTAATTTTCTAGGAGAGGTACTTTTGCTTGGGATTCCTCTAGAATCTCACCAGTTTGTGATCTTCCTTTCATTGGGGTTTTCTTTTGCTATGTTTACTTCTTTTGACCTCTTTTTTTTATTGTGGTGAGGGTTTTGTTGTCTTTCGCCTTCTTGGTTCCATGGTACTGCTCTTTGTGTTTTCTATTGTGCATCTTTGGGTTACTCTGGCCTTTCCTATGGAGGTGGTCCTATCTTCTATTGAAGGGGAGATGGATGTGGCTAGTTGTGACCTCTCTCCTATAGAGTTGGAGTGGGATGCATTTGGTTACTCCTAGAAGAATTGCTCAGGGGCTAATGATGCCTTGTTTTGTGGCTATAACGGAGCTGATGCTGGCCTACATGTTGTCTTCTCTTCTTTATCTTCTATAGAGGTGGAGATCTTGAAAAGAAAACTGATCTTTATGGTGTTCACTCTCAAGGATAAGGGGTGTTGTAGTCATGATGGTATGGTTGAGCTTGGGTTTCTCTCCTATAGAGGTGGAGATAACAAATGGTTTTTGAAGGCCACTATTGTTTTCTTGTGCACTTGTTGTTACCTTTCCTATAGAGGTGGAAAGGGTGGTTTACTGGGTTTTGAAACTTCTGTTGTTGGAGCTTTGTTCCAAATTTATGCTATGCAAGTTATATTCTCGGGTTCAAGGTCCCTATCAAAACTTGGATGTATAGGGTTATGGATCCCTTCAAAATCCATAGTTTTGGGTTTAAGGTCCTAATTGAAACCTTGTTTTAGTGGGTTGTTGGTCCCGTCAAAACCAATGAGTGCAAGATTCATGTAAAATCTTGATTCTTGTTTGGGCAGCCCACTGGCTTTTGGCTGGGTGTTGGCTTGTTGTTTCCCTATGGCGCTACTAGTTGCTTTTGTATCTATCTTTCAGGAAACTTGTTCATCTTGGTGTGGGTTTTGGGTCCGCTTAAAACTTGAAGGTTTTGGGTCCTTTGAAAACCTTTTGTAAATGGTTTCGAGTCCATTCAAAACTTGTTTTTTTCTTTATCATAAACAATAATATTACTAGATTGCTACAACACATCAAGTTTAGGTGCGTACAGGGTAAAGTCATGTTTTTTGGAAGGATGAAGTTTATCTGAGGGTGGATAAAGAATGAGTTGAGCTTGAATCACATTAATGTCCTTAGTTTTAGATTGTTCAAAACAAACCTTAGTGGATGACTTAAGTGAGATGAAGTCCTGAAGGGACGCATCTAACAGTTCAAGGTCATCACGACTAAAAGGTTTGAGGGGTAAGTTATCATTAATTGGTTTAAGCTTCTCAGGGTAAAATTTAGAGGTGTTAATGTTCATTGTTGTAGGTTGGTCACAAAAAAACTTAGTGGATGACTTAGGCAAGACAAAGTCCTAAATGGCTTCATCTAACAAGCCAAAGTCATCATGACCAAACGGTTTGAGAGATAAGTTATCATTAATTGGTTTAGGATTCTCATGGAAAGCTTTAGAGGATGAAGTGAGTGAGAGGAAATCCTAAAGGACTTCATCTAACTTGTCTACATCATCACTACTAAGAGGCTTGGATGACATGGTGTTTCTGAATTGAATCATTTCTTTGAAAGGTTGGTTTGATGTTTCTTGTTTCTTGTTTTTATGTATTGAAAAATCTGATTTAAAAGAACTAGGAACTAACGTTGAAAATGAAAATTGGAAAAGTCTAATGCTATCCATAAATTCCATCAGAGGAAATGATGCATATGCAAATGATTTATATATAACAAAAAATAACTGAGCTAAAATAGAAAACAAACTATGACCAATAGAAAAATACAAAGCAGGAAACTAAATTATGGAAATACTAATGCAAAAATTGTAGTGGGACTGATTCAACAAATGTGGCGAATGAGTCCCAGGAGAGATGTTTTTAAGTACTTTCTAATTTTTTTGATGTTTTTCTATGTTTTTAGGTCTATACAGTGTAGATAAATACTAGAAATACAAAATTTTGAAATGATTTAATAAAATGAAATGTAATAATGACCTTTAAATGATAGTTTCACTAATGCAATTTTAGTAAGCCCTGGGATACAAAAACAATGCAAAATACAATGCAGTTGAGTCCTATGATGTAAATGTAATGCAAATCAAAAAGATAATGTGTTCAATATGTAGGTTCACCAAAATGAACCATCAATCTTGATGGTGTTCTATGGACTTCTCTTGCACTCTTAGGGTTTTTCACGTAAAAGGAGAGAGATAGAACCTTAAAATTGAGGTGGTTCACTCAAATCAAGGAATGTATGATGGAATTGAGAAAAAATTCAATGACCTAAATGCAGCCAAGTGATGAAATTGATTGATTATGAATGCAAAACTCATGAAATATGCAATGTTTGAAAACATAGTAACATTTGCAAAAGACTTAAAAAGATGAACAAAAATGCTAAAAGGACTAAACAAAAAGTTGTAACTTAGAATGTATGCACCTGTGAGATAGATGAAGGTTGGAATCCACTTTGAAAATATGGAAAATTTTACTTTTTATCTGACTGGGACTCATTCGCCACCCTAG